>CM042011.1:16837282-16962282 GCA_023525715.1 Cichorium intybus
TTGTAGTTTATATTATATCCTAACTCTATATATATATATATATATATATATATATATATATATATATATATATATATATATATATATATATATATATATATATATATATATATATATATATATATATATATATATGTATATATATATATATATATATATATATATATATATATATATATATGTATATATATATGTATATATATATATATATATATATATATATATATATATATATATATATAGAGTAAAGTTCAATTGAGAACCTAAAAAAGTCTAGGAACCTAAGAACCCATTTTATGAACTTTTTTTCAACACAATAATTTTCAAAAAAAAAATATACCAAAATTTTTGTTATGATTCATCTAGAAGATATCAAAAAAAAAAAAATTTCAAAAAAAATCATTTTTTTAATTTTTTTTTCATATGGGTTTAGGGTTTAGGGTTTAGGGTTTAGGTTTAGGGTTTAGGTATAGGGTTTAGGGTTTAAGGTTTAGGGTTTAGGGTTTAGGGTTTAGGGTTTAGTTTTAGGGTTTAGGGTTTAGGTTTAGGGTTTAGAAATCTCTTAGACACTTTAAATAAAAAAATTGGATGCAAAAAAATCATTTTTTTTATTTTTTTTTCATATGGGTTTAGGGTTTAGGGTTTAGGTTTAGTGTTTAGGGTTTATGGTTTAGGGTTTAGGGTTTAGGGTTTAGGGTTTAGAAATCTCTTAGATGCTTTAAATAAAAAAATTGGATGCAATTTTTTTTTTAAAATATTGTGTAGAAAAAAAGTTCCTAGGTTCCTAGGTTTTTTTAGGTTCTCTCATGATCTCGACCCTATATATATATACATATATATATATATATATATATATATATATATATATATATATATATATATATATATATATATATATATATATATATGTATATATATATATATATATATATATATGTATATATATATCTATATATATATATATATATATATATATATATATATATATATATATATATATATATATATATATATATATATATAGAGCATCAAATACGGATCCTAAATATTGTGCGATCGTAGGACTGAATCACGTCCATTTATTTTTCAAGGATACGATCGGTATTTCGAGCAGATCTTCGAATTTCAAATTAAATTCTATTTACGACAATTAATATTTTCAATTGATAATCGTAACCGATAATGATATCAGTTTGAATTCAGATTTGATTACATAATCAATAGTTCGTTCATAGATTCCGATTTTGTGCTTATCGTTTGTTAGATCGTTAAAATCAATCGTATAATCACAGTAATTATTCATATTGTTCAAGCATTCGTAGCGTTCGTATCAGAATTTTTCACATGTATGAATGAAAATCTATAATGTTTTAAATGGTTTATTTTATGTTAATTTGATTGTGCGAATTGTATAATTGTAACAATTCTGTTGTGCGCAGTATATAATTTTGACAATTACGTGCGTATGTTTTGTGGTATGAATTTCATTCTCTGAGAATGGTGGTAGTTGTGTGATACGAAGTTCATTCTCTGATTTTATGTTTTGTGGTATGAATTTCATTCTCTAAGAATGGTGATATGCTATTTTTATGGTTACATTGATTTTATGACAGATTGTCTGTTCATTCGTCATTTAAATCGAATATGTCATTCATTAACGGTGTTAACTGTTATGTTTTTATTGCCATTCTTGGAGAATGTTAATAACATCACTTGTTCAGTTGTTTGGTATGGTCATTCTCAGAGAATGATCTTAACTTTTATGTTTGGTTAGGCTATTCTTAGAGAATGGGGGTAAATGTTATGTGAGTTTGGCCATTCTCAGAGAATGGTTATGTACATGTTGTGTAACTTATTCTTAGAGAATGGACTGGACATTATCTCCTCTTTGTGAACTGGTTCGTCTCCCTGTTGACAACGCCTAGTGATATAACATATTTTAGTCGTTGTTGAGCCCTATTCTTAGTGAAATTATATCATATATCTCGTGGTATTCTCACTTTTCGTGCCAGTACTTGTTTGGAAGAAAATAATGAAAACAGGGACCAAAAGCGTGCAAATTGGAGAAAGTTTGGAAAAGAAGGAAAAATCAGGAAAACACGTACGCACGCCGCGGAATCAAGAAGGTGCGACGTGGCTTCAAGGCGGTGAACCAAATTCAAAGGCCGAGAAAACGGGAGAAGATAAGTACGCGCGCCGCGGTTCACTTAAATGCGCGGCGCGGCTGCGGGAAATTTCAACTATAAATAGAGGCATTTATAGCCGAAACCCTGAGCAAAACCCTGGTGAAAAATCGACCGTAGAGGCTCTTTGACTCCAAGAATTCGTTTTCAGCAACTACCTTTTGGCATTTCAGGTTTTATGTTTAATTTCTTTTAGTTTAATAGTTAGCATTAGTGGCTAGGGTCTTTGGGAGTGACAACCACTGACCTTGAGCATTGGAGTTACTATATTTGGATCTTTGTTATTGTATTGGATGATTGGAATTCAGTTTGAGTTTATAATAATCATTTGGCTAAAAGTAATATTGGTTTTTCGGTGTTTGATGCTTGTTATTGGTTTGAATGCTTGGATTGTGTCTGAATTGTGTTTGGATGATTGTTTTGACCTTGATTGGACTGACTTCCCTTGCTGATTTCAGTAGCCAATTAGGTTAGCTTCTTAGGTTTGAACTTTAGCCAGTAACTGTCCCATTGGATCTTAGTTATTGGTATAGTTTATGCGTTGTTTTGGTTTATGTTTTGGATTGTTGGATGCCTTTGTTTACTTCTGAAGTAGAGATGCACTTCTGATTTCAGAAAGTAACTAGGTTTGAGTTGAAGCTTAGCTTAGTCTATGCTTGTTTTGGGATTGTTTTAGTTTAGAGTTTATGATTTTTAGTGGCAAGGGTTTGGAAACTAAAGTCCTCCGACTATAGCGTGACACTATAGTTGGTAATCTGTCATCTGGTCTGACACGTAGCTCCTGCGGATCGACCCTGACTACCACTGTGCTAGTGTGTGTGTTAGGTTTTTCTTATTTTTGAACGCACGACGACCTAGGCGTGTCACCTGTCATCGGTGATTCATTGTGAATGCAGGTTCCGAAGAATGTAGGTATCAACAATTTATGTCGCCGTTGTTGAATTGAGTTGATAAAATATTCTCTGTTGATTTTATACGTTTTTATACTTTGATCGTGATTCTTGTAACTCAACAAATCGTGTCCGTGATATTAGCATGCGAAGATCACATTCCGCTGTTATGGGTATGTATTTTTTTACTGTTTTACCCTTATGCGTGATTTTTTAATTTAAAAATATTGAAATCATTTGTTTTTATTTACGAGAATGCCATTTGATCATGTCCCTTGATTTTGTCAATCTAACAGTCTAAATTGAACCCTACAATCACACTATATTTACCAAATTCATTTAATACTAACTCTCTCTCTCTCTCTCTGTCTCTCTCTCTCTCTCTCTATATATATATATATATATATATATATATATATATATATATATATATATATATATATATATATATATATATATATATATATATATATATATATATATATATATATATATATATATATATATATGTGTGTGTGTGTGTGTGTGTGTGTGTGTGTGTGTGTGTGTGTGTATATATATATATATATATATATATATATATATATATATATATATATATATATATATATATATATATATATATATATATATATATATATATATATATATATATATATATATATATATATATATATATATATATATATATTTGTTTCATGTTAGATTAATATTCATAGAGAAGAAAAAACGAAAAATATTTTTTGGGTTTTGGATATCGGATATCCGAAATATCCAAAAATTTCCAATATCACTCTCCGAATCCGTATCCTAAAAACTAGATATCCGAATTTCAGATATCCAAAATTTCGGATTATTTCGAACCGGATTTTTGGATATTCATATCGAATTTTCGGATTCAAATATTTTTAAACACCCCTAAAATTGATGTGTCGTTAATGAAAGATTAAGTCGTATTTGTGTAAAGCAACTTTTCTGTACACACTTCTATTGCAGCAACCTTATTGCAATCTTTTTGAGTTTATATGTTTATGGTTTTCTCCAACATGTATCCATAGGTCTCAAACCTCACATGGAACCCATAAAGGTCAAATAAGTGTAACTCGTAAAATGTATATATGAACAATCCTAGACATTGCTCGACTGGAAAGTTTGAGGTAAAACCCATAATTACAAGTTTTCTTGGAGAATCAACTGATGCGACACAGGTTCATAAATGATTTTCATGATAAGATCAAGGTTGGTATTACCGGTGTACCCATCGTCTGTCGCATAAAAATGATTCAATATGTTGCACATGTTCAAAAATGCATCTTTGCAAACTCTCGGAACAATGCTTCCCTTTGTTTGCATAACTAATTTCATCATTTCTCTCGTCTGGTCTTGAGTCAACATCTTTATCTCCTCCACAACCTCATCTTCCACAATCCCATTCTTTCCATGAATCATGTACAATGGTACAACATTCAATTGCCCTGCCTTCATTTCTCTCTGCATTCCATTTACACAGTTCGTTAGTAGCATTTTTATCAAAGATAGCTTCATTTCTAAAGCTATCTTTGATAAAGATAATGAGAACATTCACAAATTTTTCACATATGAAAGCTCCAGAACAAGTCCTAGAAGATGTTCAAGTTGAAAACATCTACCTTGAAGGTACGTATATCATTCAAAAGACGACCATGGGTGCTCATTAGCTCAAATAGCTTGTGATACTCAGAGCTTTGAACGATCTCCTTTGACAATTTTGGCCCCACAAAGTAAATACTCAAGAGGACAATTGGTCCTAAAGCAAATGATACATAACCATTTTCTATATACTCGTTTATTGTTGGCACTGAACCATCTCTAGCCCATATAGCTTCTTTCAGCATACTCTTCACCAAATCCACCCACTGTTAAGACAAATAAGTAAATCAATACCATCTTATTTGTAAACTGAGTAAGTAAAGAAAAGATGAGATACATGGAAGGATTTCATCTTACAATTTCAATAACATGACTTGTTATGTCTCGTGCTTGCCACTTAAAAGCTTTATCTCCCATCCAACAGATAGCATCTTTAAGTGCTAAAAATAGAATGCGAACATCCTCTGAAATGCAATCAGTTTCAACATTTACATTCCATCTGCAGTGGATAAGAGTATCAGTAAAACTGTAGATCAAGATTATCTGAAAAGTGTAAAACCCAATTATTTGGAGCCAAGTAAGTGACATTTATAAATATAACAGGATGCTCTACTTCTCAACATTCTGAACAAAGTTCACCAGTTCATCCATAGACCCTCCACCATCAAAGAAGTCATCAATTATTGTAGTGAGGATGCAATTTTTAGCCCATGATATACGGGCATCTGATAGTTGAGGAGATGAAAAAGTTGAAGCTGCAGAGAAGTAACAGTAGGATGTCTTCTCCCTAGCAAACTTGAGCTTGTCCAATCTATTCTCTACCACCCACCTTTCAAAATGACATCAAGATTACAAATACATTGAAAAGTTATGGGCTTGAACACAAATAATTTGCTTCTCTTCTTGATTTTGATTGTAAGTAAATGCAAAAAATATAATGTGAAAAGGAACGCTTATTTAGATACACACCTTTTCAAATCTTTTATCTCTTCACGATAAATAGATTGGCATGCATTAAAATCTTTCAATGCTAACAGCAGGTAATCTTCGTTGCTTAAGTTTAACGAACTGTCCTTAGAGTACAATATTTAGGATTAGGCAGTTGTAAGATCTCAAATCTGACTTGTTTAAGGGTTTCAATCAAAACCTCACCTATATGTAGTTTTCAAGATTCTTGTATTGTCTACATTGTAATGTTCTATATTTGTTCTAGTGGACAAGCGTTCTAAACTTCCGTTGAAGGGGGTCTCAAGACCATCATCCAACTGATTTAATTAAATAAATAAGATTAGTGGATATTATACTTAAAGGGAGGTAACTTGTCAAAGTGAAAATTACAACACCTCTTTGTGAATACATTTAGAGAGTCTGTTTGAAGGGAATGAAGCTAACTCCTCTTGATATATAAGTTGTGATGCCTTATACACTTCAAGAGCTGCATGCACATCATTGGAAGGCTCTTCAAGTGAATTCATGTAACCTCCCTTTTCAATGATTTTAGCCAATGGATCTATGCCACAAGGAGAGTGATGAAACACAAAATATAAGAAGATTTAGGGGGATGAGTTGGCATATGTTCCTTTATTTAAGAATTTTACCTGAGGAGACTTCATACCCATTGCTTCTTAATATCCGAAAGGCTAGAGCACAAGTGACAACATTCATGAATATTTCCATGTCCCCCTGCACCCAACATCTATTTTTGTGGCTAATTATGTCGTATTTTCATCTAATAGTATTCAAGAATTTTCTTAGCTAATGCATTAAAATTACCTGTATGTTTTGTCTAAAACATGTTGTATTTCCACCGTGAAATGTCGTGTGATTCCCAATCTTTCAAGTGTGTCAACCATGCATAGCCGCATATATAAATCTAGAGGGTAAACTGTTGGGACTAGATTTATCACACACAAACACTTACATTTGTTAGCAAAAGTAAGATTTATAAGGAACAATGACTATGAAATAAATACCTGCATTCCCAAATTTTTCCAAGAGTGAACTTAGATAATTAAGACAACCAGCATTTTGATGATGGATAACAGCAGCTGCAGTTGCTGAGGGGGAGTTGAAAAGAGAACCATTCTTCATCTGATATTTCATCACCATGTTCCAGTCATGAAAATTTCCAAGTCCTTCTGAAACATATGCCAAGTATGCTTCCCTCCCATTTAAATGACATCTAAGTGATTATAACAAATAAAGATTTGTAAGTAAGGACTTTTGTGCATAACATTTGTCAAGTTCTGTAGAAGCTTGAATTACAAAAATCTAGAGATTACATACACATACATGTATGGACTAAGAGCAAATCATAGGGATATAATCATATAATGGACAAGTGTGTGTTATAATGATAACAACAACCATACCTTCTCAACACCAATTCTCTCTCGTGTAACATCATGTTCAAATCTGTTTGGTTTAAAGGAAGCTTTATGTTCAAGTCTTTCGCATACTCAATCATACTAGGAAATATGATGTCAAAACCAATTGGAGATACTTGATTCTTGTCATTGACGGAAGCAAAGTTTGACTCGATGAAATGTAGACCTGCAACAAGAGTCGAGTGTTTATCTGGAGAATATTAGCAGAATAAGCATGAAGAGATCTAGTGCACAGCCACATACCCTTGTTAATTTGGTTTTTCCCAACATTCCATCGTTTTAGTGCGAGTATACATGCTAATGTTGAAGAAAGATTATCTTTAAGTAATTGGGGATGGTGATGAAGAAGACCCCATGAACCATCATCAAGCTGATTATCTATTAACCAATTCAGACAGTCAGGGAAACAAGGAGATTTGGGAGAATTTGGAGAAGGGACCATGGCTACCCACGCCGTGTCATATGAAGAGACAGAAAGTTCCACGTTGTTGAACAGTTTCCGGATTCGTTCTTTGGTCATATCAAGAGTCTGAATACAATTTAAAAATAATATAAGTTTATTATTTTTTTTGAAGCACATCCCAGGAAGGGTGGAACTGAATGAAGTGGTCATACCATAATAGTAGGATAAGCTTGTCCAGCATGTGAAGAAGCTGCAAACAGAAAATATGAATCGAGCAAGGAAATGTAGAACAAGAAAAAGTGAATCTCAAACATAAAATTAAATAAGTATCATCAAATTGTGCATAACCAAGAGACAGTCTCGAGTGATAGATATTAAGTTCATCCAAGTATCATCATTGGAAGATCATGTAAACAAAGGGGTTGTTTCTTTTTATTTGATAGGCTTAATGGAGTAAGCACTTAATATGTACAACTGAACCGGTACTATACTAAAGGGTTTTTAACCAGCGGTGTCAGGTGTTGCCGTGTTGGTGAAAAGGTGTTGGGTTCAAGTCTCGCTTGGGACGGAAAGTTTAGTTTAGAAGTAGAGTAATGTGTGTGTGTGTGTGTGTTAGCCATCTTGGAAAAGAAAAAATGAATATGTACAACTATATATGGTCGTTTCGTTTTCCCTTAATTTGGACAGAATGACTTAATGAGTTGAGCCAAAAAAGTTGGCTATATATATCAAGACACTAACCCTTTACATATATATTTGTCCTTTTTTCCTACCCCCTCATCTCACATAAAATTTGACTGGTATTGTTACAATTGATTAATATGAGAAATTTGTTTTCAAAAATAAGAGTAAAATGGTCATTTAGTTTTAGTCCAACGGTTCATTCAACAACGGTATGTATACCATACTTTGTCCACAGACATCATTACACAGCAAACCTTTACACATACAGGACCTAATAGAAAGAGAACAGCCGGCAACCAATGTTTTAAAACTCGGGTTGACTTGTCGGTCGAACCGGTTGGATTGTGACCCGGTGAAGAAATATGTCAATTATGACCGAGTTTTTGCTACTTTTTTGACCTGGATTGAACCGGTCGGGTTTCTCAAAAACCCAGTTGGACCGGTGACCCGGAACCTGGTTAACCCAACGGTTGAAACAAAATTTAGAATTTGGGTTAAAAAAATTGGATTAAATAGTTCAATGCTCAAACTTCTAAAATTAGCATTGGTTTATCAAATTTAGTAAACTTTTCATACAGAAACTTGACAAAATATCTCTTTTGACATCAAAAAGGTTACATTGTTTATGTTTTATAAATATATAATTATGCTAAAAAATATAAATGTATAAAAATTCTGAAAACCGGGTTGACCCGATGGTTAAACCGGTTGACCTATGACTCGGTCACCATACCAAGTCAACTAAAAACCTGAGTTTTAAAACATTGCAGGCAACCCCTAAGGATCTTTCTCTTCATCAAATGCAACAAGTAAAAGTGTGTGTTATTAACTGCTGTGTTGTAAATTTCAAAATGTTTCGATTACTACTTTCTCCTCTAGCTAGTCAATATTTGATTAACTTACCTTTTCGAAGAGGGGGTGGATTGTACTGCTCCATGCAACAACCAACCTCCCATGAGCGACTTGCTCTGTGTGACGAAGTAACCACCATAAAGGATGACGTGCCTTGTGCGATATTCATTGATGTTTCGTTGAGAAAATTTTCCCTAAAACCACAAGTATCAGAAACCCTTTTAAGAAAGTCATTTGCATGATCCAGTTATCAGCATTTTATCATGAATTGCATGTGCCTTTTTGTTGAAGTCGTGGGGAAGTTACGTACCTAAGACTGAGAAGAAGAGACGTTGATGAAAACGAACCCTTGAAAGTGGCGTTAGAGTAAGATCGAGGAATAAGCATTTTATCTTGGATTTCTTGTGCCTTTTAGAGCCATTTTTTTGTCGAAATGCGTCGGTGATCAATAGGATCTTCCATCGTTGAATTGGAGGGGCATCTATGGATATAATATCCAGTTGAAATAGATCGGCAGTTCGCAACTGCAGTTGACCTTCAAAATAACATTTTAAAACTGAATGTAAATATTCTTGAAATATGATTAAAATAATTAAAAATTAGGAAATTAAATTCATTTAAATAAATATGATACGGTGTTTTGTTCTATTAGTCGTTATACTTCTTTTAATTAAATTCATTTAAATAAATATGATACGGTGTTTAGATTTTAACTTATCAAACTGTTATTTAATTTAATTCGTATTTAATGTCATTTTACTCTACATATGCAAATAGATTTGAAAGCAATCTCAGACACATTCTAATTCATAATCTACTAGACTACTACTTTTCTTTTACTCGTTTTGTATATTTTACGAAGAATGTAATAATTTTAGTTTAAGGATACTCGCCAAAATGATCACATTTTATAAAGCAATAACAGATTGATCATTTTTTTAAAATCATTTAAAATACCACTAAGTTTGAAACTTGGTCAGTTTCGAACTCCAAAATGAATTCAAACTCAATTATTATCGTCCGCTATTTAAAATGTTATTTTTTTCTCAAATGCTTATAAGATTCGCAACTTAATTGTGTAGTTTTCTCCGTTTGTAGTTCGAAACTATATGCAATGATGATATAAAGGATTGTTTTCGAACATTTGGCACTAGCGAGGTAAAATCTTATCGTTTTATATATAACAGGCAAGTCTTAAGGCCGTGCTCCAGTATTGTTATGTATTACATAAGAGGGTGGAGTTTAGATGACCCGGTCCCTCTTCTTTATCTACATAATTCTTTTTTATTCATTTACAAAAAATTGAATTATCGAAGTAAAATAAACATAGTGACGATTTTCATGGTTAATTTAATACACAACTAACACAAGTTTCAAAAATTAAACATCCAAAAAAGATCAATTTGTTAGGATTAATGTCGAATTTAGTCACTTAATTTTTTGGTTTTTGCTTATTTGATCACTTAACACTGTTTAAGTTTTAAAATGTCACCTAACATTTTATTTATTTCCGAGATAGTCGTTATGTGTGGGTATAACCCGGTTATAACCGGTCATAGTGACTATTTCTGTAATAAATAAAAAGTTAAGTGACCTAAAATTTAAACAAAGTTAAATGACCAAATAATCACAAACTGAAAAATTAACTGACCAATTTGGACCTTAACCCAAAAATATTAAGGCTTAATTGGTTATGAGGTTAAAATATATGGACTTTACTAAAGAGCTCCCTATAGATTATTCTATTCAGACATTCGACAACTGCCTACATATGTTGTTATAAAAATACCAAGTATTACGAATTCGTGCTATCTATAAATTTTTTTAAAAAGTTTAACCAATCCTAACGTCAATCCACTAACTTAAACTTTAAACGTTCTTTGTATACTATTGGTCTCTTATTGATAAAGTTGTACTAAAAGTCTCATATAATTACGGAGATAATTTGTTTTTTTGTCAAACATGTCATTATGATGTATTGAAATTGTCAAACATGTCATTTATGATGTACTGCAAACCATTATTTACCAATTAGACACCTTAATCATTATTTTAAGTAGGGTCAACTGTTTTTTATTTGTTGAAATTACAATGTTTTCCGAAAAAACGGATATGATTGGTTAAGAATGTTTGACTTTTATTTATAGATGTATATTAGGTGTCTATTTAGTAGCACCCCCAATAATTCAAAAACACTAATTATGCATTTATACATCTTTGTAGACTTTATTTTTTAAATAGTCGTTGTAACCGATTAATAATTTCTGAAACATTAATGGAAACCGTATTCAATATCATGAGGATGTTTAAACCACATAAAAGTCACATACCCATGATGCCTCGTAACCCAAAAAAAATGATCTCCAACATCATGACGATGTATCAAATTTGCCATAATGCTATTCGGGGGCTCTCAATATCATCTTGCTTTCTCATTATTAAAAAGAACTCAAAATCCAATGCCTTAACTTTTTTTTGGAAACGACAAATAAGCATTAAAAGAAGCCACGAATAGCAAGACGCTATCGAGCCCAAAATAAAGTACAAAAAGTAATACAGGAGCACCAAGTTAGAGAACAAGAAAACAAAACATAAAATTAAGACAAAATGTGATCAAAAGGAGAGCAGCTCCAAGTCGTCCAATCATCGCATCCGAATGAGCTCCTGTGAGTGCACCAAGCAAAAGATTGGGCAATGATTGAATCAGCCACCTTCGTTGCGGGAGTATGTAATTGTTTGAAGATCTTGTCGTTCCTATGGATCCATATATTCCAAATGACGCAAAAAAGAATAGTAATCCCAATCTTTTTCTTCTTTGGATGATTACCCCATAGATGTGCCCACTCAATAAATTCAATTAGGTTTGAAAATCTCCTAGGTTGGAGACCACACCACCGAAAGATCCAGTGATGAACCACCTGCGTAAATTCACATTGCAATAGCAAGTGTTCTACCGTTTCCACTTCTTTGCTACAAAAAGGACACATTTGAGATGCTGAGTTTACACCTCTCACAGCCAGCGAGACCGCAACAGGGATTCTGCCTAAGACTGCTCTCCATACAAAGCATCTTACTTTCAAGGGAACTTCCTTAATCCAGCTAATGATCGGACCAGATGAAGTGTTAAGTTGGGCCTCGATTAGGTTTCGTAATCGTTTGACTTCATATTCGCCATTTGGGGAGAGGAGAAACTGAAAACCATATTTTGATTTCACCTTAGTGTCCATATCGCCAATAATATTGTATAGCTGAAGCAATTCGTTTAATTCCTCAACATTTGATGGATGTTTTTTCCACTTCCACGAAAAACCACTAGGAGATAGCCGATCATCTAGGCGACAGCACTTGAAAGATTCAAGAAGGTAAAGGTGAGGAAATTTCTTCTGGAATGCCTCAGGACCGCACCACGAATCTTTCCAGAACAAGATTTTAATGTTACAACCTGGAACAATTCTGAAAAGAGATTTGTGATCGATGTGAATGACTTGCATATGATTGACGGCTTTAAAAATATTAAGCCACACTCCCGTAGAGGATTTTCGAGCAATATATTCTGCCGGCTTATTGTTGAGATTATGAATGCATGAGATTACAATATTCCATAAGCTGTTTCGTTCATTCATCAGCCGCCACCACCATTTTACTAGTAAGGCTAAGTTTTGAGCTTTTAAAGTACCAACGCCAAGGCCACCAGCAGAAACAGAGGCTGTGATTTTTGACCATTCCACCCAGTGAATTTTATGTTGTGAATTACCACCGCCCCAAAGGAATTTTCGCCTAATTTTTTCCAATACATCAAGAATACCTTGTGGTTCTTTGAATATCGAAATGTAGTAGGTAGGAAGGCTATTTAAAACTGATTTGATAAGGGTGATTCTCCCACCGAACGAAAGCGTGTTGGCTTTCCAAGACGATAGTTTGGATAGAAACTTGTCGATCACGGGTTGCCAATGCTTCTTTAGGCCCATATTGGTACCCCCAGATATGTAAACGGAAAAGCACCAACCGAACACCCCAATGATCTAGCCATGGATCGCAGCTCAAGGTTCGAGACACCAATTCCAAACAACCGAGATTTGTGAAAATTAACTTTAAGGCCCGATGAGATATGAAAACAAGTAAGAATTGCAGAGAGATTCTTGATGCTTTCTCGGTTCCAATCACCCACGAAAATTGCATCATCCGCATAAAAAAGATGGGACAAAGATGGCCCTTTATGAGGTAATTTGATTCCATAATATAATGAATTTCCAGTGGCTGTCTTGAGAGCAATGTTTAAGCCCTCCATAGCAAGGATGAAGAGAAAAGGTGAGAGTGGGTCACCTTGTCGAACGCCTTTAGAGATTGGAAATTCTTTGGTGGGTGCACCGTTGACTAGAATAGAAGCTTTGGAGGAGGATAAAACACCCCTGATCCACATCCTCCATCTAGATCCAAACATCATCTGTTCCATGATGGATTCGAGATAATTCCAATTAATGGAATCGAAGGCTTTCTCAAAGTCTACTTTGAAAAAGAAGGCTTTCGATTTCCGCTGTTTTACCCAAGAGAAAACTTCATTCATAATCAGCGGGCCATCCATAATATTTCAACCTTTAATGTACGCAGATTGCACCTCCCCGACAACATCACCGATCACCCTTTTAAGGCGGGAAGCGAGCATCTTGGTGATGATTTTATTCAAACTGCCAATAAGACTTATGGGTCGATAATCCCCAAGGTTTAGCGGATCAGAAACCTTGGGAATTAGAGTTATAAAAGAAGAATTGCAACCGCAGCCAAGGAACCATGCCTTTCGAAATGTTTAACAAACTCAATAATGTCTTTTTTCATAATCTCCCATTTGGCTTTAAAAAGTTTGAAGGTAAAACCATCTGGTCCAGGAGCCTTCTCACAGCCGCAACTCCAAATTGCCTCCTTAATCTCATCAATCGAGAACGGAGCTTCTAAGAAACAGGATTGATCTTCAGAGAGTTTCTTAAACTCCGGACTGATTAGCTTTGGGCGATCAGACCAATTTTCATGAAACTTTTCTGCAAAGAAACGATGCACCTCAATTTTAAAACATTCGGGATCGGACACCCACACCCCATCAATGGTGAGCCCATGAATTCTTGTTTTTCTGCACTTGTTTTTTAAAGTACCATGGAAGTATCGTGTATTTTCGTTGCCATCTTGTAACCACTTTACTTTGGCTTTTTGATGAAGATCGAGTTTTGCGAATGCTTCTAGTTCTAATATTTTCGCTTTACCATCTCTCCATCGGGCTCTCTCCTCGTTAGATAACTGCCTTCTTTCAGCCTCTAGTTCAAGTTCATCCACCCTTTTCTTTAATTGAATCAATAAGCCATGCTCCTTATGATGTTCTGATCCCCTCCACTCGCATAGGATATTTTTAATATGCTTAAGTTTGGCACGGAGAAAACTGTCAGCAGAACCGAAGCCCCTAAACGATTCCCACGCTTTATCAAATACCTCATCAAAATTGCTTCTGAGTAACCAGGAATTATAGAACCTAAATGGCGGGGGTCCAAAATCAGCGTTTGAGGGCTTGAGGAGAAGAGGGGAATGATCTGAATGTTCTCGTGGAAGAGCAAGAACAATTGAGAGAGGTTGGAAGTTGATGATGTTAGAACACACCAGAAATCGATCTATTTTACTGAGTTTGAAACCATCGTCACGAAGGAACGTGAACTTCCTTTCCCCCATTTGAAATTCTTGTAAGCCTGCTTCTTCAATAAATTGATTGAAGTCAGATGCCGATCTTCTGCAAAACCTAGAATTGTATCTATCTTCGGGTTTCCGGACAGCATTAAAATCACCATGAAAAACCCAGTTGCCAGGATTTGCCCGTTTCAATTCCAAAAGTGAATCCCACAATGCTTTTTTATCCGAGATTGACTGCGGTGCATAGACATTAACCATGGTGGTATTGCCATTCAGACCTTTCCAATTGCCAGTGATGGCAATGAAATAGCGAGTGGAGGTGTAACTAATTCGAGAAAAAACAGAAGGGTCCCACAGGCAAGCTAACCCGCCTGAACGGCCGGTGGGATTAACAGCGATAAAATCAAAATCATTCGAACCCCAACATCCTTTTAGATCAATGTTGTTGAAATCACCCACTCTAGTTTCTTGCAGACTTACAAAATCTATTTTATGCACATACCTGAGTTGTCTAATCTAGCTAACTTTATTTGGTTCGCCTACACCCCTGATGTTTAGACTTAAAGCATTCATTTCGAACCATCATCAACGCCTTCACCGGATGGGAGCTTGCAGAGAACCGCACCCACCATATCGAGTGACCCATCATCAATCCGGAAGCCAACCCGATTACCAATTTCAATTATTTTATCTACTTCAATTGATGCGCTCGAAGAACATTCCTTCCTGGTAGAACTTGCGTATTGGTTGGAAGCGCTGACATTCAGATCAAAGTCGCCGACTAGATTTCGAGGATTTATGTTCATAGAGTCGGTGGGTCGAGGGCATTTATTAAGTTTCCTTCTTTTGGAGGAATTCCCAAAATTACGTCTTAAGTTTTCATTTACGCCAATCTCCTTGATTTGGGGTGGGCCTGGATTATTTAATTCCATATTAGGACTACCCAAGTTTAAGTTGGGCTTAATGGGCTGATTTGGTGAATCAGGTAGTGGAACTTTGCATGGATCGGTACATTTACATCCATAAAGCAACCAGGGATTTCACAGCCTCCCTCGATATTAGTTCCCGCCATGTGCCGTGATGAATTGTCTGTGTTCTTGTCCCCATACAATGTTTCGCCTCCCATATTAAATGCGAAATTATTGCAATTCTCTTTCTCCAAGAAACCGAGATCGGTCATCGGAGGAACAACGTCGGGAACCCCAATTTCGTTAGATTGCGCCACAAACTCACCTTCCTCGACATCGTCTTTCCAGTGCCTTAACAACGCTTAAACAACTTTATGCTTCCTTTTCATTTATGCTTTACACAAAACAAGCTAAACAACACCCTAGATCGAGGTTATACTACAAGAAAACAGACTTTTCTTTAAGTATATGCGAAATTTTGACATATCCTCTACAAATTTAGGGGTGGCAAAAGCAGGCACGACACGACAAGAATACACGACTCGAAACGAAATTGGGACGAAATAGAAACTGGAATTCTTGTTCGTGTCGTGTTCGTGTTTTGTATAAGGAACCCGATGTCGTGTCGTGTTGTTTTAGTGTTCAGATTTTCAGACGATAATAACACGACAACACAATAGTAAATTGATTATATGTATATATATATATATATATATATATATATATATATATATATATATATATATATATATATATATATATATATATATATATATATATATATATATATAAACAATAAATATTTGATAACCCCAAGAACACAAGCCTCGGGCATTAGTATTCTCACTTACCTAGGCCATACCACTCAAGCATGCTGGTCACACTTCCCAGGCATACCAGTCACGCTCGAGACCTACACCAGCAATGTATCTAACCCGAATTTTGTATCAATCAGAAATTCTTTGGAGACCAATCCTATCGATTGACTGATTTCTTCGAATCAGTGAACCACCATCGATCGGTTCTTAATGGTATATATAACTCGATTCTATTTATCGCTGATTTCTTCAAACCAGTGAACCACCATGCACCATCGATCGACTTCAAACGATTACAGTTTCATCGATCGGATTCATAAGCAATAAATCGATCGGCTTCAACCGATTACAGGTTCATGAATTCATTTATAATATATTGTTTCTTTTGACAGGGTCAACATAATCAACAAATGTATCAATAATGATCAGCAACGCCAATATATTACATTTTTTATTTCGTTTCTGATTAATTTAATGTAACATGTTCTTAATTTTGTAAAGTTTATGATCGAACGACATTGTTGAGTTCTTTGAATTCATTTGTGATCACTGGATTTTGGTTTTTGATCAATTTTTATCGTGTTTTAATTTAGTCGATCGTGTTCGTGTTAGCAAAAAAAACCGAGATCATGTCGTGTTTGGGTTAAGAAAAAATCAGTCGTGTCGTGTCGTGTTTGATAAATACCCGAAACGACCACCCAGTTTGCCACCCCTTGTCTAAAATCCCACCCTTTTTTTGTTTGACAGCTTAATACCAACAAGATTCTTCTGGTAGACTATAACTATCACAGAAACTTAGCTAAAATTGTAGCATACAGCTTAAAATACAACTTACCACAACCTAATAATTTATGTTATTATTCCATAATCGATGTCGCATTATGGAATCTTTCTAGAATATACCAAACGAATCAAACATTTGTTGTATTGCAAATTACGTCACCAAAATTTTGTCAAATCTATTTATGTATGTGAAGTAAAATCACATTAAACATGAGTTAAGCACAGTGGCAGATCCAGACCAACAGTTCAGGGGTAGCATAATTTTTTTCCGTATACTTTATATTAAGATAAAAATTAGAAATTAAAATTTCATTAAATATGATAAAATGACAAAGTGTCAAATTAATGTATAAATTACACTAGGTTATAAGCCCGTGATAATCACGGATTTACAACTTAAAACATTTTGCGTAACAAGGAAATTACTTTGATTAATGTATTAACAACCAAAAGTCATCACGATTTAGTTACCACAAAACTAAAATCAATGCTAATTTAGTAGAAATAAAAATTAAATCTATGTGTTTTAATAGTTCAAAATTAAACACAAAATTTACATGTTTAATATTTAATGATTAACTAGGGTTGACCCGTGCTCCGCACGGGTTGGATTTGGTTCGTGGGTTGTTTTGTTTTCTACGCACGGGTCGGGTTATGTCATTGGGTGGCCCGGTCTTTTCAGTGGGTCTGGGTGGGCCAAGGGGTTTTCTTTTTGCGGGTTCGGGTACTTCCTAGTTTCAACGATTTATGAAATAACTTACATTCTAAATAAATAATTACTTAAATAGAAATGATACTAAATAAGGAGTTTTATTTCAAATCATGAACTCTCAATACGGATTAAATCACATATGAATCTCCAATCAATGAAATTAATCAATGTATTATCTTGCCATTAGTTTGCCTTGTAATTTAATATCATCACATAAAATGAAATCGTAACTTCCATTTAAATCTTTTACTTTCATAATTAATAGTCTATAATTAATATATACAAACTAAATTATATATTTCTAATTTTGAATCAATGATTCTATTAATGGAACAATTAATATTTATAAAAGTTTACTTGGATGGAGGTGAGAATAGCAGCAACATCATAGATAGGACTCCATTGATTTTGTAAAATATCCAAACAGATACTTCCATCAGCATAAACTGTTTGTATACAAAAAGGTATTAAATTTTGAAGGAAATTTAATAGAAATGATAAATAACAAATAATAAATTGTTGTTTAGACTTACTATTTGGGTGAAACATACGAGAAACAAATCGCACATTTGGTGCTTTATTAGGATAATCCTCTAAATATTGTAGAGCTAATTTGAAAGTACCTAATAGTTTGATAATATGTTAACATTACATAATAATATCTGAAATTGTAAATGATAAAAAATAGAGGAAAGAAAATATGATGTTACCACCATCCCATGGACTGTCATCCCGACTGCAATAAAAAGATAAAAGGTATTACATATGATTGTAATACAAATGTTTCAAAAAACATGGAAAACAAAAAAGAAATTCTTGAAATAATAATTTTATTCACTAACCCAAATATTACAGCATTCCAAGCAATCCTGCATCAATGAACTGAAGAGGAAAATCTCCCAATTAAAATAGCCGCCAATTTTAAGGGCTATGCAACAAACTTCTACTGATTTGTTCGTTATAGCATCCTACTTACATTGTGCTTTGGAAAACCTACTCAATTATAGCAATATCATCCAAATACAAAGCAATTTTCACTGCTATAATTGGGAAGTTTTTTCAAAGTATGATGCCGTAATAAGAAACAAAGCAAAAGTACAATGTTATATTTGGTAGTGTCTTCGGAAGTAAAAACTTAGAGTTCCATTGATGTAATAAAAAGATATGAAAGTAGGATGCTATAATACATAAATAAATAAAACTGCGTTGCTATTTCTTGCATTTACGCTTTTAACCATTGTTCTTGGAAAGCAAGTTTAGATGGTTTCTTTTCGCATTGTTGAAGGGAATTTAAGACATCCTTTTATAACCTGTGTATAATAGTCGATTGCAGTTTTGAATTCTTTATGGCGGAAAGCCACGTCTCCTTTCTTCTTGGAATTCAATGTGTCCTGCATCTGATTAGTCCACATATGGAATGACAGCTGCAATCCATTATCCAAAAACTGTCAGTGCTAAGCAAATTGACTTTGAAAACAAAACGTCAAACCAGAAACAGACCTCGGCTGTTGCTCCCTTATCATCTTTATAGGCTAAGTTTTCCAAGATTTCATGTATGGCTGTCAAATCCATTCTCAAGCACACGTCACCAAGTGGGGTTAGAGGCATAGCAGGGCCACCTTGCGGTATTCCCATTAATACATGAGAAGGCTGCTGTCATATTTAAAAAATAAATGCTTATTAAGTGCTGTATATGGATAAATGATGTTTTAAAACTACCTCTGTTTCCTTTTGGAGAGGAATCAACGCGGTAACCAATGATTTTGGATTTGGGTGTTCACGTGGCTCGCCGACTGGAAGGGAATTTCTGGTGAGATACCGGCGTGTCTTACTTCCCTCCCTGACCTCCGCAGCGGAAGCTGATAGAAAGGGGCGATGCCCCCAAACTGACTTGACGAGGTGATGATAAATTAGGGTTTTCAGTAGAACAAATCAATTGAAAGAAAAACACTGTTTGTTGAAAAAACAAACGAATGTCGGAAAAATGAAGTACGGTGAAAAAAAGCTGCTAACCTTACTGATCGGAGTCGTTGCTGAAGTAGGTTTTGTGACCGGAGATCCAATTCAGACGGTGATCGGCGGCGAAATTGGAAGCAGAGTGTATGTGAGTGCCTCCATGGAAGAGAGAGAAGGAGAAGATTAAAAAGCAGACTTAAAGGGGATGTCACCCTTTTGGCTCGTCGGATTCCTACACATACGGCGACGCATCTCCATACAATCTGACGTCGAATTGGAGGCAGAAGGTGGCGGAAGAGAATGACGATTTCTGTAGCATGTATAGAAGAAGAAATTGGGAATAAGAAACAGAGCCAAAATGATGAAGCAGGCACACAGGGTAGAGGTGTCGCGAGGAGGGGAAATTAAAAGTCACATCGTGATTGGTAAAAAGAACTCACCCTCCTTATCTCCACCATCTTCAGGAGCATCTGCAAATGACACGATTTGAGAGAGGAGTAAAGGTGTCGTCAACAGAGGAAACGGTGGAAGCGAACGTGCTGGAACGTGATTGGCCAAAAAGAGGCCACCCTCCTTAAAATCCCAAAAACCCCCCACCCCACCCCAAATCCTTCTAGAACCCCTTGCAATTAATATGTATAATAATAATACATAAATTTTGAAACTTTATGATGAGAGATATTTCAAATAGATTTGCAAAAAGAATCTTGAAAACCACAAGCTATGGTTTTGGTGCATTGGGGGGTGCGATCTAGTAGAATACCTATGCATTCTAGTGGGCGGTAAATAGTTTTGACAGACAGATGCTTTTAGGCGATTAGTTTTCTTTCCGAAACATGTCAAATTTATTTTAGCTTCATGTTCGGTTTCCATCCTTCGTCTAAAATTTTATTTACGGCATAACGCTTTGTAAATCAATGTTATGTTCAATCATTTTGGATGTATTTGAGGAAATGGCACAGACTAAAAGAGTGGTTGATCCCTTACCAATTTTAGCGATTTCCGTTACGTGTTAGTCTCCCTTGATTTAACAGAACATATTTTTTTATGAATACATATAGTATTCATAAATAAATAGCAGGAATGGTCGTTCTGTGTTGCTATAAGTCAAAAAGGGTAATTTAGGAATAAATGTAAAAAATAGCTTTAATTGGGTACAATTGTCCAAGTAGTGGGCATTTTTTGATTTTTGTTATTTAGCTAATGGTACTATAGTAATTGCAAATTCAACTATTCATTTTATTTTTGTTTTTAAGCGACATGTCAATAGCAATATCCTTAAGCCTCATCCATTTTGACTTGATTTTAGATTAATTGGATCTTGATTGCTGCTGCTTTCCTTCTCATATGCTCAAACTGCTTGCATGCTGATAAACTTGCTAGAATATAAACGGGTCATATTGAAAATTTTCATACATTAGATATCTAATAAAATGACAACAAAGCCCTAATTCTTATCCAACTTGTCCTTATTTTTCCAGACTATCATGCATATGCATAATCTGACTTGTGCATTGTTAGAGCAAATAAGAAAAAATGAAAGTGAATAACACCTTAGTGAACTTCTCTTGCGATATATAAAGCAGTGCCTTGTGTGGGGGTGTTTTTCATAATCTGCACACACAATAACACCAATCTATTAATGACTTTTAACAAAGAAACTTAATATTAATAAAATTTGGAATAATACTCACAGGCAGTGTGTCTGTATTTCAATAAAAGGCTTATATCCTGTATACTTTCACTCTATATATTAACACAATATCCACACTCCTGCCCTAGAGTCTACCAACCGTTCTTGATGTTCTCTGAATTATGTGTAAAACCAAAATTACTTAAAAAACAGATGTCTTCTTTTGGCTGTAATCAAGTATCTCCTTGGAGGATGCACTTCCATTTTCCCACTCATAATCCTTTGTTGAAAGTCTTGAAATATCCAGCTGTCATCAACACAGCCATTCTCATTGTCTGTTCGGTGGTAGCATCAACCAAGGCTATTATTTCCAGTTTTAGCTTTATTCTTTTTGGAATTGAAGTACTTTCCTCGTTTCTTAATTAAAATGACTTTATCTGAACATATTTCCTCTTTTATGCCAGCCAAAAGCTCCTGCTTAACCAATCTCTAAATTTATAGATAAAAAATTATCTTCCAATCATAGGATCGTTAGGATATCAATCAGCAGAATACAGAGAACTCACAAATTGACAAATCAAAGGTGTAAGAATTGAAGAAAAAAAAAACAGACCTGATGAAACACTATAATGTTCAGATATCAATCCGCCTCTTCCTTTCAATCACTTCCTTTCAATCAATTCGTCAATGAATTGAAACCATTATAGTGACAGATCGACAAATCTAGATAAAGGTAAGAATGTCGATTTCATTGAAATTGAAATCGATTTCATTACCCTACGCAGCCTCATTCAATCCGTCTGGTAGTTATCTCACCCTACGCAGCCTCATTCAAGATTTAGAAACTAAAATCGATTTCATTACCCGTAGAGAAAGAGAAAGGGGAAGAAGATATGTGTGCAATTTGTTTGAGCGTGATCTGGGGAATGAACATATATGCAAAGACAAAAAGGGGTTGAGATAAATTGATTGGAGCACTGTAAATGGTAAACAAACCTGGTTCGTAGAAGAAAGATAATCGAACATCAATAATCTTAATTGTGCATCCTCTCCGAACTCAACATTTCACAACCAAAAATTAAAGAAATCCTGGTTTGAAAAAAGCCAAATCGACTGGATTTTGACCTTCAACGATGCTTATTCCAGGCGTAAGAAAGACGAATTAAGTTAGAGAAGAGGGAAACGATGGTGGTATAGGCAGGAACGGAAAGCGGTGGAGAAAAACATGGCAGGAATCAGTCATAAGAGGATTGAGTGATAAAAATGTCTAAGATTTTGGTGAGATTTAAGGAGCCAAATTACTGGCATATCAAATTCAATGGCGAGATTCAAGGATCGGTTGAAATTAGAACGAATGAAACAAGACATGAGTTTGGGCGGGAAAAAAATTGAGAGTGAACGATAAAACGCCATATGGCAATTAGTAGGTATAGGAAGATGACATGTGGCAGTAAATGGTTTGCTTTATTATAATGTTTAGATTTCTAAAGATGACCTACCGATCTTTCATTTTCCGGAAATGACTTATCACATTTTCCATTTTAACATCCATAAGTAGTTCCGTTTCTACATTACAAATCAAAACGTCATTCAAAAATTGTCACTTATTCTATTACGTAAATCGGTCTTCACGCGTTTCATTACGGAAAAACATTTTTCAACTGTTGTGGTTGCAACCGCAACAGACAAAACCAAAGTTAGCTTTAATAACCAAAAGAAAAGAACGATGTTTCCCTATTTCCACCATCAAACAAGAAAGGTCTGTAATTCCCTTCAATTGAGCAAAATTTTCATCACGTAGCAAAGAGTGATAGTATATATCAAGTTGACCGCTAAGATGAACTCGTTCTGATCCATTAAAATCATTTTGGTATGTCTCACTTAACTTCAACAATTTTTCTTTATCAAACCTAGAAAATGGATCATAATGACTAAAAGTCGTCATGTGTTATATTGCAACCAATATAACAAATAAAAGTCATGATTATATGCCGCCAACTGCGGATAACTCCTTACCCCTGTTGCATTCAAAATTTAATGGATTCACTTGGACATCCTATGCGCTCACAAAATGACCAAATGGTTGCACTTACCAAGACAAAATTCAGATATAGACAACTTTATGTATAATTTTCACTTTAATGAAGTTCAAATATTTGCTTAAAATGTTGATATGAAACTTTTCACATAATATTTCGATAAAAATAATACTTAAAAGTTAAAACGGTCATTATGAATTTTTTTTGAAAATATGAGTAATTTTTATAAAACAAAAAGAAACATAACGATTAAACGGAATTTTGGCTAAACTAGAATTCTTTTTATGCTATTAATCCTAAAATTTTATATCAATTAAATTAAACAAATATTCTTCTTTCGTCATCTTTATTCGTAGTTCTGAATTATTAATTTGATCAAGTATATTTTAAATGTTATGTTAAACGATGGGACGAGAATAGCTGTCGATTTTGAATTGACAATTTTTTTTATTTTTTTTTCTAATTTGGGACATGTATTCAAAGATCCCCTTCAATTCTGCAAATATCCTTTTCATGAGTGCCGCATTTCGACAGACGACAAAATAATGGCAGTAAAACAGATTCCCTACTCCCTCCCCATTCCTTCGTATTGTCTCTATTCTCTAACGCCTCTTTCAAAGGGTTCGCTTTCTTCAAGATTTCTTCTTCTCAGTGTCAGGTAAATTCTCCACGACTTGAAGTCTTGAACGAAATTGCAAACTCATGATAAACTGCTTGTAATTGGATCATGCAAATTTCCTTCTGAAAAGGGTTTTTAATACTTGTGGTTTTAGGGAATCAATTTCGCAACAAAAGAAAAGATCAATGAGTATCGCACAGGCCAGTAGGCCACATCATCCGTCATGCTAGCTCCTTCGTCTCACAGATCACATCGTTCATTGATGGTTAATTGTTGCATGGTACAGTATAATCCGTCGGCTCTTCGTACAGGTAATTTAAGCAAATATGGACTTGAGGAGAGAGTAGAATTTTGAACATTTTTCGCTAATCTGACATTTTCATGCTTAATCCGCTTAAATTCTCGCCTTTCTTCTGTTGCTTTTCTTAGGCGTTTAATTAGCGGATTATACCCTATTCTGGACGGTTGATCTGATCATAGGTGCCTGCTTAGTCCTACTTTCAGAACACTGCAGTTAATAACGAGGAGTTTCACTTGTTGCATATACTCGAGAGAAAGATCCTTAGTTTACATGATCTTCCACTACAATGAGCGATCCTGTATTCACATTTTCTGGCTCTTATCTAATTCTGATTTTTGTTTGCAGATTCTTCACCTGTTGGACAAGCTAATCCTACTGCTATGGTATGACTGAACGCATTCAGCTCCTCATGTTCATTGGTGTGATTCATATAATAAACTGATATTATCTTTGAATTGTGTACAGACCCTTGATATGACCAAAGAACGAATCCAAAAACTGTTTAACAATATGGAACTTTATTGTGTACAATGTTGTAATATGATGTAGAATACTAAAATAAACATATCAATGAGAGTACAATGCTATTTCTTGCACTTACTGGGAAAAAGAAAAAAGAAACAGAGAGAATTCAATGGAAGTACAATGCTATTTTTTATTTGTGTCGAATTTTAGGTTCAAACATGCTATTTTTATTGTGTCCAATTTAACAACAACAATGCCATTTCCATCAATATCCTTGATAAAAAATTGATTTCGAAGCACTTAATGACAAGTAAAAATGATATCAAACCATCATTTAGTATACTGATAATAACATGTTATTTTATTTATTTTTATTTTTTTTGGTAACCGAGGACCCCACCCGACCCATCCTTTGGATGACCCTGATGAAGCAACCTCGGGGCCCACGCACACCTGGCAGCAGGGTGGTTCGGGTCAATCACCTACGGGGGTAGAGAGGTGGCCAGTGGCCATCCCCTGATTGAAACCTAACACTCCCTATGGGGAAAGGGAGGGAGTGGGATTAGAACTTGGAACCTCTTTATGGGGGAAGAGAAAGAGTCCTAAGCCTTATCCACTAGGTCATCAGGGTGATGGTTAACATGTTATTTTTTAGTATACCACTAATAGCATGTTATGTTTTTAATAAATAGTTATGTGTAACAATAATTTACTTTATGCCAATAACATGGCCAAATGATGCCAGACCTGCATTAGGCTACGGATACCATAACTTATCAATTACCGGAATAAATGTAAGGAATGTTATGATACTTGCTAACCCTGGTAAACAAGAAAATACTATAAAATGGTAATTAGGAAATGAAATATAATCTAGCAAAAAACAAAATCGAGAAAAATAGAGAACTTAGAATACATTCGTTATAGCTGGTGAAACCTCATCATACCTACAGCCAAACAAAACCAACACAAAAATCAGTGAAAAAAGAATTGGGGAATTTTGATTCATGGTTGGTTTGATCTATATTAGAGTAAATTACATGGATGGTCCCTGTGGTTTGGAGTAATTTGCGGGCTTGGTCCCTTAATCTTTTTTTTTAACTCGGACCGTCCCTAATTTTTAGTTTTATTGCGCGTTTGGTCCTCCTAGACATAAAAAGACTATTTTACCCTTAATGTTATTTTTTGATTTTACATTGTTTTTTTTTTCCTATTTTTAATTAAACAATAAATAAAAATTAAAAAACCATTATCTATCCCAACCTAAATTGTCTAAGCCGGCACCACCTTCTTGCCGTCACTCTCTATCTCTCTCTCTAAAAAACTGAAGCATCCCTCTCTCTCTCTTCAATCATCTCCTTCCCTTTTCCATTTTCACTCTGTGCATCATATATTTGCTCCGTCACCGCCGGCTACCCAGCAACGACAAGTCTCGACTTAACGACTCCGGCATCGAATTCCTCCCACAGTGGGTCATAAACGCCCCTACAGATTGGTGAGACAAGGCTTGCAGCAGTTCTGATACCGATGAAAACAAACCACCGACTCTTATCTTTGGACGGATTCTCAAGCCGTACGCCGACTATCGGGCCTAATTGCTTACCGGAGTCCGATGATGGTAGCCTTGGGAAGTTGCAGCGACAGTGCCGGGATCTAGGGTTTCTACACCTCTTTTTCTATAATCACCTGTTCTTTATCATATGTAAAGGTCGAGAATGGTTTTGGGTCACAAAAATTAGTCGCACAAAGCAGAGGCTGTGATATAAGTGTTTGATTTATGGAATGGAGATGGTGTTGCAGGTATTATGGATTCCGATTTTCTGTGTAAACGTCTCTCTAAAATTTGTTCGAACGGTATCATGTGTCGTGTTCCTCTCCTACATTTTCTTGATCTGCTATGCTGCCCCCTACCATCATAGCGAACGACCTTGGTTATTTCCCGGTTGCAGTAATGGGTTTCATGTTAATTGTGCTGATACATGGCTGGAATTAAAGAACAAAGTTTAGCCCTGTTCGTAGAACAAACCTGACACGATTTCTGGGTTAAATGGTTTTTGGGTTTATGGGTTTAGTTTTTCTTTCACTTATTATGCTATTTTAACACTTTTGAAGATTTGTAGGTTTGAAAGCATTTGATTTCTAAGTTAGAATGTATTTTGATTCTGATGTATTTTTGGAATTGATTTCTTTGTATTTGAGTGTCCGATTTTTCTCATTTTTCTGGCAAAGATATTGACAGGAGATGGAGATGGAGCCGGAGACGGTGTGGCCTGTATAGGGAAGAGATGACCGGAGGTGGTGGTTTGCTCTGAGAGAGAGAGAGAGAGAGTATGGGGTGGGGTGTATAGTTTTTTTCCTTTTTTTAAATTAAAAAATAATAAATATTATAAAGAAAACTAAAAAAATAAATCATTAAGGGTAAATAAGTCTTTTTATATTCGTTAGGGACCAAGCGCGTAACAAAAACGGAAAATAGGGACCGTCCGAGTTAAAAAAAAGATTTAGGGATCAATCGCGCAAATTACCCCACACCACAGGGACCATCCGTGTAATTTACTCTCTATATTATATGCCTATGAATAAAAAAATATCAACAATAACTGCTTTTGATTCTTTTGATTCTATCCAAGCACTCAAGCATGCCCTAAAAACAGGTATGCAACTTTAGTCCCAACGAACAACCATGAGAACCTTTTTGTTTCTTTTGTTTTTTTTTTGCAAAAAGAGGATGCTTAATTAAGGCTTTTAGGAGAATAAACAACAAAGAGTGAACTTGAGTCGTTGGATAGTAGAATTTTACAGTTATGGTTAGAAATTAGTATACTATTGGGGAAAAACATACATAGTTAGCAATAAATTTAAGGTTAGATTGCAATTCATATACGATTGTAGGAGATGTATCATATTTGGAGGCAAGAGCGGACGCAGGATTTACCAATATCATGGCACCGGAAATTTTTTTTCCGAGCTAATAGAAGTAGTGACACTTTTTCTTTTTCCGTGGAGTTGCACCCTTATTAGAAAAAAAATTGCGCTACGTGTACGGAATTTAGCCGTTGCCTGGGCCACCCCAGAACCCATACCAAAACCGCCACTGTTTGGAGAGATGTTGATGGTTGTCAGAAAGAAGGTGGGGCGTTGTTCTATTGTAGAAGTAAAATCCGCATTGTAAAAGTAGGACTTATTAGTTTTTCAAAAAGCTAATTAGTTTTAAAAGTGCTTATTGACTTATTACTGTTCAAAAGTCTAATAAGTCAAAAAAAAGTGTTTGACAAGTTAATAAACACTTTTCAAAAGTGCTTTTTGTTACCCTTCAAAAAGTCATTTTGAAAAGTTGGAAATTAAGACATTGAGGTAGGTTTCAAGTGTGCAACGGTGGTGAACGACATTGGTGGTCGTGGCTATTTGATGGTTGTTAGGTTTTTAGAAAGAAGATGTGCGATAAAAAATAATTATGAGGATGGCATTAATCGATGTCTATGTCGGCAGCAGATGGTTGTGACGGCAGCATAGCAAGATGAAGGTGGTGGTTGTTCGTGTTCAGCAATGAGATTAAAAACCTAGATTGGGTACATATAAGGTAAGATAGCGAGATTTGAAAATCGACATTTCAAAAATGAATCCGATGAACATCCTTAATTTGTGCTAACAGTGATGTTTTATTTAGGCAAGGCGGCGAACTGAGGAACCAAGATTTCAAAAATCAAGCTGATTAGCATCCTTAATTTGCAATAACCGTGAGCTTTTTCAATTTGGATTTATATTGCAAAGAGGAATGTACTGAAAGCTTTATAACTTGTATCTTTTTAACTTTCAATATTTTACCAAAATGCTTAATATCATAGTAAAGATAAAAATAAAAATAAAGATATTAGACAAGATATACGATAATAAGCCATCCTAACCAACGAATGTGTAATTTTGTTAGAAAACAACAACTGTGGTTAACCAATTAATTTACAACACAAATGCAAAATTGCAAATATTAAAGGATTAACTTAATCTTTTGTTAGACGTATTCCTCCTGCATACCTTTTGACGATGTATGACTTATATAGTTGTATCCAGTCCAATGTAATTGTTAGCAAACCAATCACATGAGACTGGGGGACTTGATGATATTAAGTCCATTGGCTGACCGAACAGCATAACAACACAGCTTGACGGCACTAGTTGGCAGCACGACATGACATGACAGCCCTGCCTGGCAGCTCTGCCTCAAGCTAGCTAGGCCTGAATTGGGCTGGCCCAAGACGTGACCTAATTGTCCCTCTACTTACCCTATAAATAGAATGCTCTCCTTCTCCAAATTACAGCTTCCACTCTCTACTACTCCTTACACCCATACACTGTGATGGTTCTCTCAGGCCCAGAGAAACCATCCCATCTATCATACCGGTCTGACTTAATCATCGGAGCCTGCTCCTGGGGCACATGCCCTGGGGTGGTTCTAACGATTGTCATCTGTGATTGTGACCGGGATTCAAGTCCGAAACCTTCGAGTGGTCATCAAGCTCCAGCCCCAGCTCCATATTCGACCTCAAGACCCGATGCCCGGATTCGATGTCACATCACCTTTAATACTTTAAAACTGAAGACAGAATCAACCATTGATGCCTTTAACTCAAAATTTTGCACGAGGGATCATGATCGTGAAGGTTGAGAATTCTTATGATATTCGAACTCACATTTTCATTCAAATCATGAAATTTACATGCAGTTTCTCTCATTTTTGCAATAACCCCAGAAATTGATAACACTTCAAAGAGCGAAGAAATGCACATCTATAATCTTCAATATTGAATTCTTGCACACATACAATTTACAAACGCATATTTGTGACAAGTTTTCATTGAAAATGTCCCTTTTCAGAATCCGAATACAAAAACCACATAACGGTACTTGGTGTAACAATAGAAAATTAGAACTAGATCGAATTTAAAATTAGAATCTTGAAATTTTACGTTTCTTTGACCCAAAACCAAAATCAGTTTGATAAAACAGGATAATCCGAGAATCTGGGATCACCCAAAGTTAGAAGAACCCTCGACCACACCCCGTATAGATAAAATAACAGTGATGAGTTAAAAGTTAGCAAATCCATAGTATTGTCATAAACTCGTAATGATCACAATCAGCCCAAATTATATACAAGACTGAATCAAAGGAACATCAATTCTGTAAGGTAATTCAAAGCAAGAGCGTGCGAATTCATATGTGTCATGTGTGGTGATAGAAACAATGTCAATCCAAATGTATGTGTAATGTTTGAGGTTTACAGATTGAGCTTGTGGGGGGAGCCATGAGGGGAATCATCAACGAACATTACAGGTTTGGTGAGCATGAGAGGACGATCTTTGGCCTCTTCATCATCGTCGTAATCATCGTGAGAGGTGGCGAGGTTGATGCAAGAACAGCGTTCCAGGGAGGCGAAGAATGCTGATGCGACGCTGCTCCCTAACCAATTTGCCATCCGATCAATTTTGTCGCAGGATTTCACCCCGCAGCTATTGTGCTCCATCACCGCCTGATTCGTTGCCATTTTTTATCTTTGGAATCAAACAAATTTCTTGACCTATAATATCAGAATGATTTGATTTGGGAGGGGAAATTCCGAAGCTTCATTTTGTTTCTTTCTTGTTAATATGCTTCCGTTCTGTTACGTGGATCCCTTGCTTCTGTAACGGACGTATTGCTAAATCCCCGTTGATTTTAGGTTCCTTTCACAATTATTTATTAAACTTTGGAAATTACGTTTATTTAGTTATTTGTTAATTTTGTTGGTAACGAGCGGAAGGGAGCCGCGCGTTGCTGCGGTTAAGGAGGTCAACAAATTAAAACTACAGGGATCAAAACTGTAATAATATTAAACCGGCAAACAAAACTATAGGGACCAAAATTGTAATTAATAAAAATTAATACTATAGGGACTAAAGCTATAATTATACAAATTAAAACTACAGGGGTAAAAATTGTAATAAAACTAAAGTGGTACTGTTCATTCAAGGCAACAATTGTATATATATATAATGATCGGCAACAATTATATTTTTTTATTACTATATAAGGTCATTAATTATTTTTTTCTTTGTTATCTGTCGTTATTGAACCTTTCTTTATCACTGTTTAATATCATTTAAATATTTTTTTTCCACAGTTAGTTTTCACATCTTCATTTTTACATGTTTTTCTATAATTCTTTTTTACAGCTTCATTTTTTATTTTGTTTTTACATAAATTTTTATAATTTACTTTTACAACTTCATATTTTATTTTGTTTTTCACAATTTGTTTTTACAATTTTAATTTTTATTTTGCTTTTACATATTTTTTACGATTCGTTTTTACAAATTTATTTTTTATCGTTTTTGCATATTTTTCACAATCTATTTGTACACATTCATTTTTACTTCGCTTTTACATGTTTTTTTCACAAACTGTTTTTACCACTTTATTTTTACTTTGTTTTTACATGTTTTTTTACAATTTGTTTAACTAGTTCATTACTTTTACTTGTAAAAATAATGTTGTAAAAATATATTGTGAAAAAGTTAGATTGTGAAGAACATATAAAAAATGGGCAGAAAACCGAACTTATGAAAACAAATTGTGAAAAACTTTTAAAAACGAAATAAATATATAAAGTTATAAAAATAAATAGTGAAAAAGCATATAAAATGAAACAAAAAATGAAGTTGTAAATTAGATTGAGAAAAAACATGTGAACACGAAACAAATGGTTAATGTTATAATGACCCCATCAAGTATTTCAAAAAATTTTAAAAGATCCTTCAACTAATTTTTGATATTTCTAGATCCATAAATTCACTAAAAACATGTTAATTGAATCCTTTTTGGAAGGGTAACCGGTTGAGACGGTATCTTATGCTTATATGGATAATCCAGATGTCATTTAAGCCATTTTATAGTCCATTTGGTGCTGACATAGCATCCACATAGATTTACATATTAAAATTTAATTGTTTATAAATTATTTATTATTATTATTATTTTCAAATTTTATAAATCCAAAAATTATGAGAAGTTTATAACTTATTATCTTATTATCTTATTCATGTGAAGAATATTCAATCATATCCTTGTTCTTTGAAGAACATTCAACGACCATAGTCTAGCATCACCATCGACACGATCACCACCACAGTCAGTCACCGTCCTTGGCCCAACCAGATGCAACCACTGCTAATCTGATGTATACTTCATCTTCTTCCAAAAACAACACTAATAACAAACCCAAATCAATAAAATAAAACATAATGAAAAATTAAAAATAGACCAAAATAAAACAGATCTGGAAAATCGAAAATCAAAATCTGCTAATCTGATGTATACTTCATCTTCTTCCGAAAAAGAACACTAATAACAAACCTAAATCAATAAAATAAAACATAACGAAAAATTAAAAACAGACCAAAATAAAACAGATCTGGAAAATCGAAAATCAAAATCGGTTCAAAAGGCTCAACCCTAACGAACCCAGATAGGAAAAAGTACAATAAAAAAGCAAAAACGAACCCAAATACAAACATAGATATCGAAAACGACCTATGTGTGCGTATTGCTTTTCAATAGATGCCATAAATGAAGAAATCAACTAAGAAAAAACAAACCAAGAACATATCTGAGAACGTTCAGAAAATTCCAAGGACGTCAAAAAGATCCAGATGGAGAAATCCATGGAAAACCCCTTTGGGAACCTAGATTCGTTTTTTTGACACTTCCTGAATAAAACATCTTTCATGCTTCTTTTTCAAAACTCATTCTCTAACCAAGGGGAATGTCTGGTTAAGCGAAAGATCATGTGTTTGCATATAGATCATTGACAGAGAAGAGAGAGATCGACTAAGAATCTTCGATGGGGCAAAAAAAAAACAAGAGAGAGAGAGAGAGGCTGTGAATTGATGGATCTAGAACTCAACGAAGTCGTGTTAATTGATTTTAATGGTTGTATAATTTAAGAATAAGAAAATTAAAGTAGCATTAATTTGATTAAAAAACTTGCGGTAAACCGTAAACTTCAACATAGTAATTAGTGCTCTATTAAATGCAAAATAAATAACAATAATTTAAGATTAAATAAAATAAATTGTTTGGTGTATAAAAACTGGTTTTAAAACAAAATGAAAATTAAATAACAATATATGTAGATGTGATGTCAGTGCCATGTGGCGTCAATATTAATTTAATAAGCCATGATAGCATTATAACCTACAAAACCGGGTGAAATGGTGTATTTGATAAGTCATCAACAAGTTTGATGGCCTAGAAAGATCAAAAATTAGTTGAGGGATCTTTTAAAATTTTTTGGAATACTTGGTAGGGTCATTATGATAATAACCCCGAAACAAAAGGTAAAGTTGTAAAAATGAGTTGTGCAAAAGATATCTAAAAACAAAGTTCTAAAAGTAAATTGTAAAAAAATACAAAAAACAAAGTATAGAAATTTAAGTTTTAAAAACAAATTTGTGAAAAAAAAAATACAAAAGTAAAGTAAAATTTAATTTTGAAAAAAAAAAACATGTACATTGAAGTATTGTAAGACCCTAATCCCGAAAGGCCTAAGTTCTATGCTTAAAGGAATCAAGATTTGGCGAAAGAGGGCTAGAATAAGGTTAGCAACGCTAAGTAAAAGCTTAGCAACGCAATTAGTGGTTAGTGACGCTAATGAGGACAGTTAGCGACGCTAACTCTAGGTTAGCGACGGTAACTGCTTGGCCAAAACCCTAGCTTTTGAAGTTTGGCCATTTTTAAGGGTGCTAAACCCTAGGGGAGCGGTTATTTGCATCCTTTCAGCTCCCAAAGTCGTCTCTAAGCTCCCTCTAGCCCCCTTGGTGGATTTTTGGCTCATTTTGTCACTTTAGAAGGTATTCTTAAAGAGATGATGATGCTAGGGATGCATGGTGTTGCTAGAAGGCTTTCTTCAATCGGTAATCAGCTAAAGCTCTTTGTTTCTGGACCATTGTGAGTAAAGTTCCCACACTTATGCTTTATTAAAGTTCTTCTTGTGATTTAAGTGGGATTTTATGGATTAAAATGGAATAATGGTCCCTTTTTGGTGTGGTCCTTGGTTGGGAAGGATAAAGTCCAGAACTTTATGCCTTTAAGTCTTCATTTTGAGCCATTAAGTTAGTTTAGAGAGTAAGTCAAACTCTCTTTGGCTGTCGTGTTGAATTTTGACCATTTTGGAACAAGATCTTGACCATTTGCATGCAAGGTCATGTTTGGATAGTAAAGTTAGGATTTTTTATGGACCTATGGACTGTTTGGAAGGTTCCTGGAAGGTTTAAGATCATAGCTTAATGGATTAAGACTTTTGGAAAGATTTGAGTTGAACAGAGCTAATAGCGCCGCTATCTATGGAGATAGTGACGCTATCTCAGCAAATTTGGGTTTCGTGACATTCGGACTTAGCGACGCTATCCTTAGGTAATAGCGGCACTAAGTGAGGGTTGATCGTTGACTTTTGACCAGTTTGACTTTTGGTCAAACTTGAGGATTTCGGGTACCGGTCTTGGAGAGTTATCCTTTTTGGGATTTCAGGACTTATTAAGTGAAGTTTATCCTTGTTAGGGAGTTCGTATTGTCAGGAACTGAGGGCACTCGCGTGGAGTGCTGTCTAGCTTAAGGTCGTGGATCAGGTGAGTCTTCTCACTATACTATGGCTGATGTTTCTCACTCAACAAATGAATTGAGATAAAAATAATCAAGACTAAATACACACTGCTCAATCCACTATAAGAATAGTATATGATAAGCAGGGGTCGATCCACAGGCACAAGGGACAAAGTCTTATACCGATATTTTACTTAAGATACGAGTAACGGGGGGTTTTAGAAGATTAAGAACTAAATTACTAAACATTTAAAATTAATCAGATAAGATGCAGTAAAATGAGAATCTGGCTCCATAAAACACATTTAACACGAGATTGCAATTTATAGTTATAAACTATGCGGATTTCATTTAAGTTGATTTCTAGAGTGTATTAATAAGCCCTAATACCCTCAGTTCATAAAATATGTAATCAAAATATACTCTTTGATCAACATCTGTCTTTCTTAGTAAAGATTCAAATAAGCTCTTGAACTATACTATAAAAACGCATTAATGTTCAGTTGAACAAATCAACAATACTCAATACATCTCAAAGGCTCGGATGCGTAAAAGTATGTAATTCAAATTACACCAGAATCAATCCTTATATAAACTGAAACCAATGTTGCCACAAACATCCATTCATAAAACAATTACGGGTTCTATAAACGTACATGACTATCACGATTTACACATCAATTCAATTGGCCAAATTGAACTCAATATAAAAACCATTTAAAACATTCAACATCAAACTTGAATTACTAAACTGGAAATGCAACATAGTTCAAACCAAATGCTTCACAATCTCATATCAATAGTTTCAAGGAACCAGAAAATATAGAGTCCTAGCCACACATGCTTGGACTAGAACTCTACTAAGCAACAACAGGAAATTAACCAAAATGTACTTACAAACAAAGTTCTAAAGCAAAATCAAATGTTTCCGATGTGTTCTTGAAGTGTCCTTTCTCTTAATTTTCGTACTCTACCAGTTAGGAATGAAGTATGTCTCAAAAACTCCCAAAACCCCCCTTAAAACCGTGCACAAAACTATCATAGAAACAGTTTTCAGGATTACACGGCCTGTGTAAAAGTAACACGGGTCGTGTTCTTCAAATGAATTTCAAACTGTGCACTACACGACCCGTGTAAAATGGGACACGGCCCGTGTAACTGTCGGGTAGGTTTTTTTTGTCAATTTGCAGCTCTACACGACCTGTGTAAGGGTTACACGACCCGTGTTCTTCATTTCTTGATGTTTAAGGCTCTGACATGCTTCCAACTCCAATTCTTTCGCTCCAAAGCTGCTTCCAATCACTTCAAATGCTCCAATACGTCCCGCATCATCATCCAAAATCGCTCCAAGCTCCCACTCCATGCTCCATGCCTTCCGATTTCACACCAATTGTCCACCTTTTCCTGAAATTACATACAAACTTATGAAGTACCATTGTTCCCGGAATGTAAATGATTATGCATGAAAATAACTACAAAAACAAATAAAACAAGGATAAAACGGCCTAGAAAATATGCATAAAATGCATCTAACACTGTTTTCAGGTATTTGCTGACCTGAGCTTGGAGCACGGGCGACTGTACCGCATCCGAGGTTTTGGTATTTAAGTCTTCTGCTGGATAGTGTTATAAATGTTTTGATAAATATGATTTTGTATGTTTTAAATATAAGGTTTTAATTAGATGGCTTTTTTTATAAATCGTTTTATGTATTTGACCCGTTTTAAAACGAACTTTTTTAGTCTAGATTTTGGAGAGTTACAAGTATAAAAAAATTAAATCATAACAAAAATGTAAAAATGAGGTTGTAAAAGTAGTTTGTGAAAATGAAAAATAAAGTAAAAATAAATTTGTAAAACCACATTGTGAAAAAACATGTAAGTGACCTTAAATTGACAAAAAGAAAAATCCAATGCCCTTAAATAGTGAAAACAAAAAGTTTAATAATCTTCAATAATCAAAAAAGAAGTTCAATGACCATGGAAAACTAAAAAATATGGAAATTTGTTGTTGTCGGTGATAATGATCACTTTGATAAAAACCAATAAGTTCATTGATGTGAGACCTGTTTTCCTAACCAGGATGCTTATGCAAGTAAGTCGTTATGTTTATTTGCTAAGCATGTTTTGTGAGTTGCTAATTTAGAGTTATATCAAATCTTATGTGTTAATCCTTGTATGATTAAGATTAGTTGAGTTAAAGTGTGATTCAGAGTGTTTGAACCATGAGTTAATAACACCATGTGAAAGTAGGTTGCTAGTTTTAAAGTTTAAACTAAGTTAGATCAGCTCAAGTTGAGTATAGAGCTGATTGGTGCAAGCTGAATCAAAAATCTTGGAGCTGACCAGGTTAGCGACGCTAACCATAAGAGTTAGCAACACTAACTGTCGCAGGTCCCAAAAATTATAAGTCGGCCAAAAGGTTATTTGAGGGAAAGAAATGGGGTATTTCTCGTCAAAAACCCTAGAAAAACCTTTGTAAACTCTCAAGACCAAGTTGGAGCTTAAGAACTCAAGGAATTGAAATAAGAGTTGAGATATTGCATCTAAGATGTAAGATTCCATGTTCTAGCTTCAAATTGAGTGTTTGATTTTCTTGGAATTGCTAGGTTACAGATGGTGTTGGTAACCCACCTGTAACTAATGAGGTTGGAGCAATAAATTCTTGAATTGGATGTGTAGTAGGGTTATGATTCAAACCCTAAGCTTGCTATACGCCATGATTGAGTGATTAAAGCTATTGTAGAGAAATACAAGGTATTACATATATGTGGTGTATGTGGTATGGTATAGGTGCTGAAAGTGAAGAGAAGACACATTGACGTATCGATTTTACCATCTGGAACGGTATGAAGCTACTATATCTAGGTGAGTACTCTCTAATACTAGAGCAAAAATATACTTTAATGTATGTTGAGATATATGTAATATATATATAGAATGAGTTCATGTGAGTGTTCATGATTGAGTTTATGAGCAGTACCAGTTGTGGTACTTACTATTGAGTTAATGTTTGCTAATAATTAGCTAGTGTTTGTAAAGCTAATGAAATTGCAAGTTTCAAATATAAAGATGATGTATGTAATTGCTAATGAGAATTAACAAGAGCGAATGATGAGAATGTTTATTGAGAGAGATTTCTTGAGTGTGTTGTAAGATCTAGTTAATACCATATATTTATATATTTATATACTAACACATTTTGTGTTGACATTGAGCAGGAAGATTACTCACTAAGTTTTTCAGAAGCTTACACTTGAGTTGTATGTTGTTTTGCAGGTATCTGTTGTAGTGATAGGGGAAGACATGTGTTTGAGGAATGGACAACTTGGAGCCTGTCCTTGAGTAGACAACCTTATAGTTGATATTTGTAATGCCTGGTCTGTTTTGTGAGGACTTTTTCATGTAATTAATTTTGATAACTTCTTGTTTTCGCGGTTTGAGTACTAGTATACCCATTTTGATGTGTTTATTGGTTAAATATTTTGGGTGTACTTTGTATGTGAAACCGGGTGTTACAATTGATCTTTTATAACTTAAAAAAAGTTAAGTGACCAATTTATCATAATTTTAAAATATTAGTGACTAATTATGACTTCGTGAAAGAATCTCAAACAAATAACTAAAATTCACTTGAACAATTCCATTGGATGAAGAATATGTTCATATTGCACAATAGAAAGGAAAACTCAATACAAAAGTTTTATCAAAGTGATTAACAGTTATAATTGTGAGAAAAAAAAAGACTTAGAGAGAAAATCATAAAATTTTAGTGTATGTAAAAGACAAATGAATAAAGTTCTTTCTGTAAGAAAAATGCCTAGTGTATCAATAAGTATGAAATATTCTATAAATAAATATCTTTTTGGGATACACATACATGATGGTTAAAAGGACAAAGATAACAACGAATGGAATAAAATAGATTAGTTTGTTAATTTGTCATTTTATGTGAATTAACTAGAAACTATAGAGAGGGCTAAAGGAATTAAGTCAAAGATTAAAAGTGATAAGAATTATCACTTATATGGGCTTTATAAGAGCTTAAGGCATCCAATATTGAGTGGGCTTGAAGAAACCTTAAGGATGCCTTAAATATAAAATAAGGAGGTGAGACAATTTGGAGAGCAAGTCTTGAAAATGTAATATGAGATTTGATTTTTTTTTCTATTGACCTCGTGTTCTTCAATTCTCAATTTTGACATTTTGATCTCATTTTCTTGAATAATAAAATGCAATACGATATTTGACATTTTAGCTTGTTTCTTGACCTAATTGTTCTTCAATACCCAATTTTTAAGCTTAAATTATTTTATTCTTTGAGAATTCATCCTTACCACATAAAAATTATAGTCTTAGGGCATGTTTGACAAAACTAACGAATACCTAAAGCTCGAAGCTGAAAGTTGTACCTTTAAATTGTGCACAAGTGTTTGACAAAAATACCTGTTAGCTTTTAAATTTGTAAAAGCACGTAAAAACCAAAAGCCAAAAGCTCTCAAAAGATAAAAGTCTCAAAAGATACTTTAAGTAGCAATTTGATTAAAAGTTTTTTGTTTAAAATAGAAGCTAAAAGCTATTACTATCGAACAAAGTTTTTTTTGAGTTTTTTTAAAGCTAAAAACTAAAAACTCTCAAAATCTCTGTGTCGAACACACCGTTAAAAGTGGTTTCTAAAAAGATAGTAAACAATGAATTAATAAAAGTGTAGTTTTATATATTATGAAAGTATCTAAAAAGTTTTTGAATAAGGAGTTGATAAATGACAAATTTGTAATATGTCAAACTTATAAAATTTCAAGAAGTGAATTCCATGTCATTATTTTGAACCACACATAATAAATTCAATTTCGTTAAAATCCAAATTTGTTAAAATCCAAATCATTTATTAGATTCCAATTCTTTTAAAAACAAATCTACAGACCAAATACCCCCTAAAGGTTTAGTATTATTTTTTTACGAAACGGTTGATTGAGATAAGATACGAAAAAGTTAAATATTCTATAATAGAGTCTTCCATTCGATAACTTTTCAATGATGCTTGTGAAAGTTATTCTTCATAGTTTCTTTATCTTAGCCTCTTAGGTTATTAGTTACAAATTAAAATTGTATTTGCTTTATATAATGTATCATTTAGAAGTATATAAATAGTTAAGAGTTTGAATTTTGTAATAATATTATGTATTATAAATATAAGATAAAACTACTGGTTCACCCAATAAAATAATCCAAATCTCCAAGATCTCTTAAAATTGTGATAACCATTGTATAAAAAACTTGACAATAATCGAAATTCTAAATAGTGCATACATATCTTCTGTGTGGTCCAACTTTCTTCTAACAGATTGTTTATAAAAAATTTCAACCCTCAAAATTAGTGGAAATTCTAACCCTTTTGGTATATGCATACTAATCTTTATGCTATCTTATCAACCAAAGTACATTTCTTTTGAGGAAATCCATCAAATACCCTCCACACTTTCGATCCAGATGAGCTTTCTTTCTACTTCAACCACCAGAGAGAAAAAAAACAGACCTTGGTGTTGTCAAAGCATTTAAACAAGTGATACATTTAGGAAGCAGGCTTAAACTAATGCAACAAGTATACTTATATAAGTAGCATTGCTCATGCTGAAAAAAGGAATGCAAGGAATGTCTAATTTAACGTTTGTGACATTCTATCACGGTTCTAAATTCGTTCTACCATGTCATAATACATACGTAACAAAGTTGAAGAATAATATTCAAAATAAACAATTATTGTCTTTGCGGGCTTTTTTGTTTTTGATAAAATAGACCATATTTATAGGAAAACTATCTATTGATAAATAAATAATTTTCTAATATTTTAGTTAACAACTCGATGTTGAATTGTTGAGTCATTTTTCGAGATATATTTACATGTTAAAAAGTTAAAAAAGGAGTTATTTGCAACAAATTTGTAATTGTTCAGGGACTGCGAGTCTGTGACATTGTTTTCATTTATCGCCATTGGTCCTTGTTACGGCAGTCTTAACCACCGGTAAACACTCATATTGCCGCTTCTATTGTCTCCCCTCCGGCTAGAAACCAATGCGGGTGCCAACTACTGGCGCCGGAAATGCCACCTCCTCCTCCGCCGCCGCCGAATCAAGCATCAAATCAGATGCGGCATTCGATTTCACACACCTCGACTTCCCCTTCCAACTGATCAAATCGGAAACGATCCCTCCTGCTCCGACCCGAACTGAATCCGCCATCGATTGGTTACCGGACTACCTAGGTCACGCATGGATCGCCTACGCAGCCTCGTCGCTTCTCGTGATCTCTCACCTCCCATCTCCGGCTGAAAACAACGAAACCCCTGTCGATCCCTGTTTCCGGCAAGTCATTGAACTTCCCTCCGACGGCTCTGGGGATGTCTCAGCAGTTTCATGGTCTCCATCTGTGACATCTTCTGGAGAAGTAGCAGCCTCTTTGGACAACTGTATTGTAGTATTTTCACATAATTCAGAAGGTTAGTTGGTATAAACCCTTGCAGAATATGCAAACATAATTGAACATTAAGCTTAAAGTTATGCTACTATTTTCATTGTGATTGCTTTCCATTTTCAAACACTAGATACGCTTTTCGCCTTCTATCACATCTACAATTGGCCTATGCCCCTTTGCCTCTGCACTTGTCTTAATATGTACCTTTGGTTTTTCATCTATAAATTTTATGACCTTGAAAGCTTCATCTTTTACTCTGCGACTTGGACATTGTACATTTGAACATTCTTACTCATATTCAGGTTCTTTTTGTTGGAGCCAGACTGCAATCCTTGTACAAGTCACAAACATTGAAGCCATCAAATGGACAGGTTCAGGAGACGGCCTAATCTCAGTTGGAATTGACATTGTCTTATGGAAAAAGAACAACCTCTCTTGGGAAATATCTTGGAAATTTACACCTGAGTTCCCTCAATCTTTACTTTCTACAACTTCATCAATCGAAGGCCCATTTGCAACTGCACCTCTAAATAAAGACACCAGCACATCTGTATTAATCGGTCATGGGAAATCAAGATGCATAAAATCTGAGCTTCATCATCATGTCCCCATTTCCATGATTCAATGGAGACCTTTAGTAGCAAACCAATGGAAAGAAAAACCCAAAAACGCCCTCAAGCTGGTTTTACTAACATGTTGTGCTGATGGAACTGTAAGATTATGGAGTGAGATTGATGATGGCAAGGTCAGAAAGACGGGGAAGGGCAATAAAGACCAGTCATCTTTTCGAGTTGCTGCCACAATTGAGATAAATGAAACCCTAAATGGCATTTTGGGTTCTGATGTTTTTGTTAGATGGGCCACTGAACTTGATGGTATTATTAACATAGGTGAAAAGGGTACCCAATATTATCCTTCAGAAGAGTATCACCATGGTAAATCTGGAAAATGTGATTGGTTAATTTCTTTTGGCCCTCACATGATGGTAACTTTTTGGGCTGTTCATTGTATTGATGATTTTTCACCACTTAGATTCCCACGAGTCACCTTATGGAAGAAGCAAGAATTATCAGGTACTAAAAAGGAAACAAGCTTTTTACTTCAAAAACTTTTTATATCAAGAAACGGTTTCTTTGGCCCACCAGACGTATGCTCTTTAATTCACTTATTACCTAATAACCATTTAAAGTGGTTACAATTTCATAAGCACACATCAAACACACCGGATTCTCTTTTATCTATTGCTAATGGAACTTTAAACATAAATGGTCACACTGGAAAGATCTTACAAGTTGCATTGCATCCGTACGGTTGTTACCCTGAACTTGCGGTTTCTTTGGATACCAATGGAGTGATTCTATTTTGGACACTTTTCAATAATGTCTTCAAGCTTTCTGGACAATTTGTAAATCAAGATTCTCAGTGTAAATACACTAGCTTGAGGTGGGCCCCTTCAATAATAGATGACCAAAGGGTTCTACTAATGGGACATTCTAGAGGCATAGATTGCTTTTTAGTTAAAGTTTCTGAAAATCAAGATTTGATATCATGTCAAAAACTATGCACAATCCCTTTCAACGACAGTTTTAAAGAAGATGGACAAAATAGCATCTGGTCAATCCCTTTGACTTTTACATGTAACACCAACAAATTTATGGTGTTAGCTATATGTAATGTGAATAATCACTTTCAAGCATTATCATGGAGAATCACAATTCATCCTTCTGATATGCCAGGTGGCGAATGTGAATACAGTGTTGACTTTGACCTTTGTTCATCTATTTTCCCAGATCCATACAACCATGATAAAGTTACAAGCTTTACTGTAATCGGTTTGTATACAGTTAAAGAAATAGAGGAAGATTCTGTTAGTGGAATGTTTGCCAATTCTGTTGTGTATCATATTGTTACTGGTTGTTTTGATGGTAGTTTAAAACTATGGAGAAGTACCGATCAAGAATGGGAATTAGTAGGTAAAATTTCCGGTCATGTGGGCCCGGTCATGAAAATAAGCTCAACTGATAGTGGTCAAAAGATTGCAACTATGTCTAATAACAACACTCTTTGTATATGGGAATCTGTGTATCTTGGAGGAATTGGGAGTTTTTTACTTGAAGACACCATAAATCTTGATGAAGGTGTTGTTGTTGTTGGTTTAGAATGGTTGACTTTAGGTAACAGTCAACTCCTACTTGGAGTTTGCCTACAGAATGAAGTGCACGTGTATACCACGAGGCGTTGTGTAGTTTCAGAAAAATCTAGAAATATTTGGTTTTGTGTTGCAAAAAGTCAAACTCGCCCCTGTATTCGTGACTTCGTTTGGGGACCGAAGGCGACATGTGTGATTGTTCATGATGGGTACTTTTGTCTTTTTAGTAAGTGGTTACTACCAAATGGTGGATCAGATGAATGTAAGGCTCCTGAAATTGTTACTGATTCTGATTTCACTCATGGTTTTGAGAAATTAACATTAAAAGATAAAGTGAAATGTAATATTAGTACAGATATTGGTGTGAGGACTATTTTTGAAATAACAGAAAATGTTGGTGGACCTCTTCCTACCTACCACCCTGAAGCTCTTTTGGTGAATATTTATTCAGGAAATTGGAAACGTGCACAAAGTGTGCTGACTCATCTCTTCAAACATCTTACAAACACCACGGATTTAAAAAGAAACCTTAAAATTCCAGAAATCAGCATTTCAGACTATCTTGAAGGACTTGTTTCGAAAAATTCAAACAGTAAAGCGTTCACATGGAGTGGTGACACAAATTTCTCATGGGATTCTAATTCTTTCAGCAACTCAATGAATTCAAATTCTAAAAAATCCGGATTGAGTGGATTCGCGGATTCCATTGAGAAGTTACATGACATTTCAGACCATGAAAAGATGAAAATTCTTGCCGTTATTGATCTTCTTGATGAAATTAGTAATTCAAATGCTTCTTCACCATATGAAGGTCTTGACATACCTGGTAGAAGGTTCTGGGCTGCAGTTAGGTTTCAACAGCTTTATCGTGCGAAATCGCAATCCAAGGGCAATTTGGTCATTAACTCATCTCTATTCGCATGGGCTTTCCAATCAGATTGTCAAGAAAGTTTATTTGAATCACTTTTGAATAACGAATCATCTTGGGATGAAATGCGGGCCATGGGTGTTGGATTTTGGTACACAAATAAATCACAATTGCGAGTCAAGGTACTATTTAATTTTTTTAGAAATAATTTATATAGTTAATAATTTATCTTTTTATTTTTCAGATGGAAAGGCTGGCAAAACAACAATATTTAAAAAACAGGGATCCGAAAGCTTGCGCGCTTCTTTACATAGCTTTAAACCGGTTACAAGTTTTGGCAGGACTTTTTAAAATCAGTAAAGATGAAAAAGACAAGCCGCTTGTGGCGTTTCTTTCACGTAACTTTCAGGTTTGTTTGAAAAAGATGATTTATATAGTTATTGAATGTGGTGGATTTTATAAAGTTTTTATTAATTCTGTACAGGAGGAGAAAAATAAAGCTGCTGCTTTGAAAAATGCTTATGTGTTAATGGGAAGACATCAATTGGAACTTGCTGTTGCTTTCTTTTTGCTTGGAGGTGATACTGCTTCTGCTGTTAATGTGTGTGCAAAAACTTTAAAAGATGAACAGCTTGCTCTTGTAATTTGTCGTCTTCTTGAAGGGTATAATGGTCCATCCGAACAGTATATTATATCAAAGTTTTTGCTTCCATCCGCGTATGAAAATCACGACTACTGGAAATCAAGTTTCCTAGAGGTAATAAGATGATAAGAGAATAAATACCTTTTAGTTATTTTTATATTGATTTTCTGTTTTTTTTTTTGTTTTTCAGTGGGTATTGGGGAATTACTCTAAAGCTTATATGAGTTTACATGGTGACCAAGTTGATTATTCGAGTAATAACTTGGCCTTTATGGATCCAAGCATTGGTCAATATTGTCAAATGCTGACCACCAAAAATCAGATGAAAAATGCTATTGGAGAACAAAATACCGCGATTCTTTGTAGATGGGCGGTTTTAATGAGCTCTACTGCTTTAAGCAGATGTGGTTTACCTGTATGTTCTTCTCTATATTCTTTCTAGAGTAAATTATGTTTTTTGTCCCTGAGTGTAGCTGATTTTTTGCAATTTTGGTCCCAAAAGTAGTCATTTTCATGGAATAGGGACCAAAAGTCAAAACCATTACAAAAACCTCAAATAAAGACCAAAATTGCAAATATCATGTATACGTAGGGATCAGAAATGTAATCTACTCATATACTTTTTAAAAGTAAATCACATTTTTGGTCCTTGAATATATCTAATTTATGCATTTTTGGTCCTGGAAAGTTTTCTCTTGCAAATTTGATCTTATTTGAGAATCTTGTAACATTTTTGGTCCTGGGAAGTTTTCTCTTGCAAATGTGTTACTTATTTGAGAATCTTGTAACATTTTTGGTCCATGGTCCAAGTTAAATAACTATTTTTTGTCTTTAAATATACCTGATTGTTGCAATTTTGGTCCCAAGAATATAGTCATTTTACTTGGAACAGTGACCAAAAACGTTACAAAAAAACCTCAAATAAGGACCAAAATTGCAAGAATAAACTTTTTGGGACCAAAACTGAGAAAACCAGCTATACTCAAACACCAAAAATGAAATGTACTCTACTTTTTTTATTATTTCTAATTATACCTGTTGATGTTTCTAGAACATTCTGTTTTGTTTATTCTTTTTTAGCTTGAAGCGTTGGAGTGCCTTTCAACTTCTAACAGCATGTTCAGTAGTTCAACTCAAAGTGAAATAAATAATTCAGAATCTAATATTCTGAATGAGAGACTGAATCCATCTTCATCTTCTTCAAATTGGGTATCTGGTGACGTGGCATTACATATGTTCTCAAATGCAAAATACAGTTTTGCAATGCAATACATCTCAAATATATTAAAAGAACATCCAAGTTGGCCAGAAAACATCCAGCCTGAAAAACAACAGTACAACACATTGCTTTCTAATTTTGAAAAGAAACTAAACACAGGGCTTGCTTATTTTGAACACAAGTATTCCTTGATCCGCCACCATCTCATTAACATGGTATTCATTTATTAACTTATTCTCGATTTATACACCTATACAGATTTTGTTTATTTACTTTTATTTTTCTTTCATGTTCAGATTACTGTTTCTTTGTACAATCAAGGCCTCATGTTCATTGCTTGTGATATATTGCAACATGAAGATATTTCACCCAAAAGTCCGTCTTGGTCTTACCCTTCACTGCCAGCTGTTCTTCTGAAGGGCATAAAAGACTTTTCCTATTTATTCTCAAGGTATATAGTAATTTGTAGGATGACTTGCTGTGAGACAAAATCACATTCCATCAAGAATCTCTTGCTAATGGTGTCCAATATAAGAAACGGGCTGAAATTGCAAAGTTTTCCACAAACGCCCTTATACATTCTTGATTTATGCGAATACTTGATCTATTTCGCATCCGCTTGGTTCCAAAAAGATTTTAAAAGTCTCATTCTTGTTTTGAAACCTATCTTTCTTACATATTCCAATGAATCTTCATCACATGATTTTAACATGGAAACCTTGAAAAACATCCTTCCTGAAATAGTAAAGCCGCTAGATCAGAATAGAACCAATGTGGGGCCCGAAAGTGATAAATGGCAAATTATACGCGCTTTTTGTTGGGGACTCGTGTCCGGATTTTTAAATCACCAAATCGATTCCATTCCGGATACTCTTAAAGATAATTACTCAATGGAATTGGCCAATTTGCTGAAAGTGGAATCGGAAGATTCCGTATCTTATTGTGCAAAACAGCTTGCGTCATTTTTGTTAAAGAAAGCAAGGGACCAATCAAATGAGTCCACAATTTTGTGGTTAGAAGATCTGTGTAGGTCAACGCCTGTCACAAGTCATCGGAATCTTGGTCAAGGAGTTGACTTTTCTAGAATAACGAAGAATGAAGACGGATTATCGGATTTTGAACTACTTTGGAATGTGTTTGATAAACATAGAATGCTATGTGGAGACTTTGTGGTGGAATATTCCAAATGGTCAAAGCTTATTAAACAGAAACACTTTAAAGGATGGATTGACACGTATACAAACATCATACAACATGAAGGTCCTGAAAACGACAATCAAGATGGGGTTTCATCACCTGTAACGGAATTCGTGATTCCATTCCAGAAACCAAAAGAAGTACATAGAATAAACGGAGAACTTCTCGAGGTAACACCAACTCTTTTCCTTCTACATTTAGTAACGGAATTAACAATTCCGATGTTTTTGTTTCAACAGGCATTATGCATCAATTCCATCGATCAACAGCAAGCTGCAATTGCTAGCAACAAAAAGGGGATAATCTTCTTTAACTTTGAAGATGGGGGAACTTGTTTTGACAAGTCAAACTACATCTGGACAGATGTCGATTGGCCAACAGACGGGTGGGCGGGATCCGAATCCACTCCTGTCCCTACCTGTGTTTCCCCCGGAATCGGCCTCGGAAGCCGGAAAGGAACACACCTCGGTTTAGGCGGAGCCACAATCGGAGTCGGATTAGCAAAACCCGGAATCACGGGACACACAGGGGTAAATACGTCAAGTCTCGGTTGGGAAATCCAAGAAGACTTTGAAGATTTCATCGATCCACCAGCAACTGTAGATAATATCAAAACTAGGGCTTTTTCAAGTCACCCTTCTAGACCTTTCTTCTTAGTTGGTTCAAGCAATACGCATGTATACTTATGGGAGGTATGTAAAGTAAACACATATTTATCCTCTCGATTCTTTTTTGTAATTAATGGTATTTGTTGGGGGCAGTTTGGTAAAAACACAGCTACAGCAACGTATGGTGTACTTCCCGCTGCGAACGTTCCACCACCGTACGCGCTTGCTTCAATATCAGCTGTACGATTTGATCATTGTGGGCAGCGATTCGCTACAGCTGCACTAGATGGTACAGTGTGCACGTGGCAGCTTGAGGTTGGAGGAAGGAGCAACGTTCGTCCAACTGAATCATCTCTTTGTTTTAACAACTACACATCGTACATACTCTTTACTTAATCACTCCCCGATAATTAATTTACTATTTTTTTTATTTATATATATATATATATATATATATATATATATATATATATTGTAAAAAATAAAATTGTTTTTTCAGGGATGTGATGTATGTGACTGCAAGTGGATCGATTGTTGCTGCAGCAGGTTACAGTTCCAATAATGTTAATGTGGTAATATGGGATACACTTGCTCCACCTACCACATCACGAGCTTCCATCATGTGTCATGAAGGTTTGTTTATTTGTTTTTCTAATGAAATAACATTTTTTTTTGGGATTTTATGATTTTACTAAAATGTGTGTGGTTGTTTAGGTGGTGCGCGGTCGCTTTGTGTGTTTGCTAATGATGTAGGAAGCGGTTCTATTTCTCCGGTTATTGTGACGGGTGGAAAAGGTGGTGATATTGGAGTTCATGATTTTCGTTACATAGCTACTGGAAGACCAAAACGACATAAAAATTCTGATAATAATGAACAAAAGTTTAATGCGTCTTCAACTGCTGGATTGCAAAATAAACATGGGGATCACAATCGGAATGGGATGTTGTGGTACATACCAAAGGCACACTCAGGTACTAAACCATACCCTACTCGCATCTTGTTTTTTTTTTTTTTTTTCATTAATGGTTGGATGGAATGGTTATCGTATGGAAAGGTCAAGGTGATGGAATACGAGGTATGTATTCGAAGTATTCTATATATTATTAAACTATAATGATATAATTTATTATTTAAACAATTAAACATAATAAAAGCTCATCAAAACGTAAATAAGATTATAGTCTATAGAAAATTAAAAAAACATTTGGTAACTTTCAGAAAATAAGGTTATAAATTATATTAAAGTCAAGGAACTTTTAGATTAAGATTTGCTATTAAAGTTTCTATAAATAAAAATTGGTTATTATAATCAGGGACCAAAATGCAAAGATTGTATTTACTTGATCTAAATACAGAGAGAATACACAAATCTATATTTAGGGCTATTTTAGTCCCGACTATTATATACACTTGGACACTCTAGCTTAAGCTGGATGATGTTACAAATATAGTTAACTCTACTCCCTGGTGACACTACTTTCCCTATTCTGACTTGAGACTTGTTTCGAGTGGAATGTCAATCTCTACTCCCTGGTAACCGTATAACCTGAAGCCACCAAACCGATTAAGGTTATGTTCGAACGGTTTTTTTTTTTTGGTATAAACCAAATTATGCTCACCCCTAGTTGTCAATCACATCTTAAAGTAGGGTAAGACAAATTCATTTCTGTGTGTAAGAGATCTCAATCCCCAAAAATTACTTCAATGGACCTAGGTCCTTTGTTTGAAACTCAGATCCAAGAAATTATTTCAAGTAATCACTATATCATCCATATAGATATAGATGAAGCAAAGAAGACGAGGAATGATCATATGAGCATCTTTGTAATCTAAAACTTAGTCACCACAGTGACAGTACTAAATAGTCCAAACCAAGCATGAGGAGAGGAGAAAGATTTTCTTAGTTTGTAGAGTGCAGACTTTACCTCACTCTATATAAACCTCTCACCATGAAGAAATGCATTTTGACACCAAGTTAATGAAATGCCTGATTATAAGTGGTGAACTAGAGAAATAAAAATAGGCATGGTTGTATTAGAATCATCATTAGTAGAACCTGCTGCAGTGAATCCGGTCCTGACATAACGTATATTATATACGTGAATCATTGGTGGCTTTGCAGACTGCAACTACAACCAAATATTTTAGGTTTAACAGAGAATAGAATATGGAATATCCCCACCAAGAATTGCAGATGAGAAATTAAAATAGTTTTGGAACGGTCATCTAAGATAATACCACTCAAGCTACTTCAAGAAGGTGGCGAGTTTTTTGTTCAACAGCTTCATTTTGGTTTTGGGAAGGTATATATATATATATGAACACAAGAAGATTAATAAAGAATACCTTGTTGAAACATGCAAGACCGAAAGGCGGTTTCAGATTGCATTATCACTACACAAGACAAATAAACTATAGTTCTATTTCAGGATTTGATGGCATTAAATTTTATCTAACTTTTCTTTGTAAACATTTTTAACTGATGAATAAACTTTTCCTAAGTATTTGAAATACATAATTTAAATTACCTGATTAAATGATGTAGGGAGTGTTACAAGAATATCAGCTATTCCAAATACGACTTTTTTCTTAACTGGAAGTAAAGATGGAGATGTGAAGCTTTGGGATGCTAAAAATGCAAAGTTGGTTTATCATTGGCCAAAACTGCATGAAAGGCACACCTTCCTTCAACCCACCTCACGTGGCTTTGGTGGGGTTGTTAGGGTAACATTTTTCCCCTTTTCTTTTTTTATTTCTTTATAATATCACACGGTGTCTACTTGAATATATGATGAAAAGTTTGAAACATTGCAGGCCGCTGTCACAGATATTCAACTTGTTTCAAACGGTTTTCTTTCTTGCGGGGGAGATGGTTCCGTTAAGCTGGTTCAACTTAGAGATTTTTGAATTTCCATTTTTTTTTTTTTTTTTTTTTTTTTTTTGAATTTCTTCCCAATTTCCAGCTATAGATATGTGCAGCATGTGTATATATATATATTTATGTAGGTTAAATCATTACATTCACCATCTACAACCATTTTCACAATAGCATATTACCCTACGGGTGGTAGTGATTTTGGTATTTTGTTTTGGGAGGATTTTGTATATGTTTTTAAACATTAAAAATATTATTTTTGTCCAACTTAATTTTTAGATGTCACATTTAACGTTCATAAACTTTTAAAATATTAGATTTACACAAACCTTTAATTTTAGTAATTTTAGACGTTTTATAATCATTTTAAGTTTTTTTTTTATTTTTTTATTTTTTTATTTTTTTTATCATTTTCAGTTACTATTGTTATACTTTTATAAATCTAAATTTAAAATATCATATTTACCCAAATTATATAAACTCGTATTTGAATAAATTACAAATATGTTACGATGCATAAACCAAATTTAAAGGCCGAAATTACACCCATTAAACATTAACAAAGTGGTTTTAATCGGTTGTATAATTTAATGTTATACTATTTATAACACTAAATTTATAGCAATACATGGTGTGGGACTGAAGCTATTTTATGCTAAAATTGTGTTAATATTAAAAGTGATGTTCCTTTGAAGATGTATATTCATCACCCATTTTCCCTTTTTTATTCTGTGCAATCTCGATGAGAGGACAGCCATATCGTTTTTCATATTAACTTGTGTTTTTGAACTTAGGATGCTTCAATAAATAAATAAATAAACTTTTTTGTATTCTAATGTCACATAGTTGCTCCACGAAGAGGATGAGGTTGATGCGATAAATATAGTGAAACCATAAGCGATCCCCTAGTTGAATAAGATGCAAAACGGTTCTCGTTTTGGATTGAAATTTATAATTTTTATAACTTTGATTATCATTTTTAGGTTCTTTTGTATTTTATTTTTACTCAACAACATTTTAAATATTGGTAACTAGTTAAATGTCTTTATAAATATATGTTATATTCAAAGTTATATCTTTTTAAGGAAAATATATACTTTTTAAGGGAAATATACTTTGTAAAAGATTCTTAAGAAAGAAATCATGTGAAGTTTAAGGCTAAAGAAGGTCGCGTGAAGCCTTGAATGAACTTGTTTAAACGTACAAGTCATAATCAATGCATCAAGAGGACCTTACCTATTTAATCACCAAATAAGGATTTTTTTTTTTATAATTTTATGAAGTTTATTTTACAACTTAATGAAAAAAATCATATTTTTTACAGCTTTTTTCTATGTTCATATAAAAGTAAATTACTAAATAAGTATATTAAATGTGAAAAAATGTATGTATATCTCAAGAAACTTTTAACAGCCAAAAGAGTTTAATGGTGAATAATTGTATAAAAAATTAATTTAATGACTAACTGTGTACAACAATCGTTGTATCAAGCCATTCAAAAGACACATAAAATGTCAAACTAATAAAAACCTATAATGGCAAGTCATATTAATGTTGTCTAAGTATACTACACAAGTTCAATAACAAACTAGTAAAAAAGTTTAGCAAATAAATATATACGTATACAAATTATCATCATTTATGATTTTCAAATTGATGGTTGCTTCATCTTTCAATTGCTTGGATTTATCGAGAAGCTTTAAATGTTATTTCGCTTGCTCTGATTATAATAGTATAAAAACAATTGTACTAGAAAAGAGTTACAAATAAAAAATTATACTTTAGCTAAGGTTTTACTTTAGGATCATATTTCGCCGTATACCATAACATGATCTTCCAAATAGAAATAAAATAAATAAAAAAATTCTTATATTTTATTTTTTAAAACATTTGAGTAATTGTAGCACATTATATAACTATATACTAATTTGCAGGAAATCTTAGGACAGTGTCCCATTTTTGTCGTAATCTATATTTTTATTTTATAAAACTACAATAATGATCGTTGATTAATTACAACTTTATAGAAATAGTCTATGAGTTCTATAAAATTACAAAAATAGTCAGAAATTGCTTTTCAATTTCAAAAATATTACCAAAATTGATCCTATATTTAAGAGAATTACAAAATGATCCGTGCCTAATTGATAAATTCTAGAAGTGGTCATTTTTTTATAGAATATATACGGTCCAAATCTAATAGCAAAATAACATAAATAGTTAATGTGTCTCACAAATTTATATAAATAGTCTGCCTAATAGCGAATTTACAGATATACTTTCCGTGTCTCACAAAAATTATAGAAATAGACCTTATGTAAAAGATCTTTATAAAAACAATGTCGAAAATATAGAATTTAATGAACCCGCTGCAACGTACGAACAATACCATTAATAAATAAAAACAAAATAAAGTCTACTATTTTGATTGTGCCTAAAAAGTTACAAGATATGCTACCTATTAGTTTGGCAACATGGTCCCCAAAACACGTAACATGTAATTTAGGTATGTTTTAGGAACATGTTATCTAAAAATCTCAAATATGCACCAACAGGCTCCACAAGTATAAATTTAGGTGTTAGGTTTTCTAAAACTCCAGATATCATAGAAAGTTATTTACGATAAGATACAACGATTTTGATGTCAACACTGGATCTGAAAAAAAAAAAATTGTGGTTGTAATAAGAAAGTTCAACTAACAATTTACGAATTACTATTTCTTTAGATATTGAATTTCAGCTTATCTATAACTATTTAGTGCATTGGGTTATGTTAAATCTAACAGATCAATTTGGTAAAATAGAAATATTTAACTAAAATGAAACAAGACATATGAGTTAAATTGGGGGAAAACCATCCGAAATATACTTTTGATGCATACAACCTCCTACATATATTTATAAAAAAAAAGTTAAACAACTAATATTTTGGAAAAACACAACCCATACCAAAAGTTACGTACTTTGAGTCTTTGACTCATGATCCCACCTTTCATCTCTACTCTTTGTTATTTCTTTCTCAAATGATGTTTGATGGATTACTCAAAACGTTATGTGTTTAGTTGATTCTTCAAAACGTATTTTCTATCAGGACAAATTAACGACAAATAACATTTTATATGTTCAAACATTCTATTTTGACCAATAACTAGAAAGTTAAATACCAAATACTCTAAAATTAACAAATAAATGGGGATTAATTGTAAGTCAACATGTTATTTTAGATTTTCTTTTAACAATTATACTCTAAAGGTCTTAATATATCATCATACATGATACATATAACATATTCAAATCAGAGAAAATTCTTTTTAACGGATTTAGAAGGTCTTTGAAAATCTAAATGTAACAGAAAACTATACTCTATAATGTCTGAATATATCATCATACATCATACATATAACATATTCAAATCAGACAGAATTCTTTATAACGGATTTATAAGGTCTTTGAAAATCTAAATGTAACAAAAAACTATCAGACTGACATTTTTCTTTAAAATGATTTTAGCCATCATAATTTGACCGGACGACTCATTTAGCGTCCAAAATTGAATCTATAAACATTGCATGGAAGGGAATGATGGACGGTTTTGGGATTTCGCTTTGAGGTGTATGGATGGTGACGGTGGTTGGAGAAAAAGGAGGATTTGATTGGATGGTGTTGGCAATTGATAGTGAGGCTTTCACCGACGACAATGATCATCAATAAAGATAGAGGTTAATCATCGATGGGTGGGTGATGTTTATGTAATAATACGAATAATAAGAATTGAAGTTAGAAGAGGTCATGTCATCAAATTAAACATTATTTAATCCATTTGCACAAAAATTGTACATGTGACTCCACACCACCATTTACCGGTTCGTGAACTTGTTTTAAAACAAATAAAATTGAAAATCTAAGTTGAGGTACTTTAACCAAAAAGAAAACTTTAAAGAGACATAAGTGAAAAATTGAATTGTAACATCTAAGATCAATGAGAGTGGTCATTATTCAATTTTCATTTTTTTTTTAGTGTCATCACACTTCATTTATATCCGTCATTCATAAACCTTGAAAATAAGTACCCCTCAACATACTTCACTTTATATAAAATTAATTTTTAACAAATATAAAGAATTAAACTTAAAAAGTTGAATAATAAATTTAAAACAAACTTCATTAATATAAAAAATAAAAACGACAATAAAAGAAATCACAATTAAAGCTACAACTGACAATTAGAACTTCATTAATTCACTACGATCGTCATTCCTCCGAGTCATATATATATATATATATATATATATATATATATATATATATATATATATATATATATATATATATATATATATATATATATATATATATATATATATATATATATATATTCATCAAATTCGTCATCCGTCGACTCGTACAACTCTTTGTCCAAAAATTTCGCAGTTATGTATATCATTTTTGTATACATGCTCCACTAAATCAGCTCGAAGATTGTGATACATATCATGTTTACGTACTTCCATTATATTTGCTAGATATTGTGGCGTTTCCATATCTAGTGGTTCAAGGGGTGAAAAAATTTCGTTTCTATCGTAGCGACATATCACTTTTCCTTTGTCCTCTAAAATCATATTATGTAATATGATGCACAGGTGCATTATGCTTTGTATTTTTCTAGTGTCCCACAAACATGTCGGATTTCTAATTATTTGTCAACGTCTTTTGAGGACATCAAATGCTCGTTCAATATCTTTTCTAGCTCCTTCTTGGGCTGCCTTAAACTTCAATCTTTTTTGCCATCCCACTGCGACCATGATTTGATAAACACAAAATGCTCAAGATATATCTCGTCCGCAAGATAATACAACCGCTTGTATGATACTCCGTTCACCACAAGCTAAACGTCAGAAGTCTTCCATTGAAACATACCGTACACTGACTGATCAAGGACATTGATGTCATTGTTGGAACTCGCGACACAAAAAATGCATGTCAAAATAAAAGATCATATCACATCACTGTTTCTCTAGAATTATTGTCAGCACTTTGTGATCACCTCGTATATATTGACCGTGCCATGCATTTGGGTACATTGCCCACGACCAATGGATACAATCTATGCTACCAAGTGTTGTAAAACCCGACCTAGGCGGACAGGTTTTGCCTATGATTAGTGCTAAGCGGTCAAGTTAGGCGGATTTGGTCAACGGCGATCAAAGTCGGGCCTAGGTGGGTCTAGGCGGCAAAATTTCAAGTTTTCAAAATCTAAAATTTTCAAAAATTTTAGATTTTTAAAATTTAAATTTACATAATTTTAAAGTTTCGAAATAATCAAAATAATAATATATGTTCTATTGTCATTAGTTTGTTATTAAAACACGGATTTCTATTGTAAGTTAATATTACTATCCAAAAACTTGATATTAATGTTGTGTCGAGATCTTATACTGATGTCATAAATTGAATTTATGGATTAATGAACATAAAACTAATATGATTACTTATATTCTCAAAACTACAAATTTGAATTCTGGCATAATATCTGTCAACATGAATCATATTTGTGTGCTCAACGAAACTAACTTTAAATTCTTGATTTCTTGGATATTGCATAATACCAGTTTGTTTGAAAAGATCATTGAATTGAGTTACATGATTGGTAAAGAACAATTTTGGAGTGAAAAAGATGTGAAATTTACTGCTGTGTGGATTCAAGATTTGGTTTCTATGGGTTATTTGCATCCACGTTTGATGGGAGTGTATATACAAAGATTAAAAACAGGTGTTGTTAGTCATGAAGATATGAGGATTATGTCCCTAAAAATCAATATATCAAGCTTGGTTCTAATCGTATGACATCAGATCGATCCTAAGCACTAGACATGCATTGAGAGAGGAATAGAGGGGTGAAAGATGTTTTGGGAGATTTCATAAATTGCAAAATGGTCCCGTAAATTTAATAAAGATGTTAAAATATAAGAAAAAAAAGATAAAGAGGGGCGGGGCATAATAGACATTTTACAGAAACTTAACGGAACTATGTTGAGGGTAACAACCCGAGGGACTAAAAATGTAAGAAAATGAAAACCACGGGAACAAGATTGTGGGATTTTCAAAACTATGACTAATCTGAAAGTTTGTGCAAATCACAAGGACCAAAACTGTAATTGACTCTAATAATAATAATAATAATAATAATAATAATAATAATAATAATAATAATAATAATAATAATACAAATCAAATACTATTAATAAAAGAAAAAAAAAGACAACAAACAAACAAAATAGACAAAAAAAAAAAACAAAAAAAACAAAAAAACCAACCAGAGGTATAAAAAGTAATTAGAGAGGTTATGTATAGATTCACCCTAATTCAATAATTATGATGGGTCACATAGATTTTCAACAAGTGTATATACACAATCTATATAAAACCAATACAACTATATAAACAAAATTGATGAGTCTCATAAATAAGTTTATAAGGTCATCCGGTAGTGTACCTCACTTCCCCTCAATTTTTTCATGCCATACAGCAGTCAGTCAGCACCTCTCATCTCTGTAAATGGTTACCTCTCACTATCTTTCATTTTCTTTTATTTATTTTAATGAAAAAATGTTTGTGTGCATAAACAACTTCCTGCGATGAGTTTGGCTTCGAGGGGAAGAAATGTGAGGGGTCTCATCATTTGGGGACGGTGTTCCCTCACCTCCCCTCATCTTCCCGTACCATTTCTCACATCCACAGCAGATGGCCAAACAAAATTCATCTAGTAAGTTTTCATATTTTTAAATTTATGAATTTTCAGTTAAATGTCATGAAAAAGCTTAATATATAAGTTTATTATTATTATTATTATTATTATGTAGATGCTCATAGCCCATTTCAAATGTAAAAAGGAATAATTTTAATTTTGTTTTTTGATTTTCGGCCAGAAATATGAGACAACTAATCAAGTTTTGGTGATCAGTCATAAATTGTATGACTGAGTTTTATCCCCTTTTTTGTCGGTTTAATACCTTAGGTGGACCAAAGTGTCTCTATCAATGTATTATATAGTTCTAAAGATTACGCCAACATATAATTCAACAAACGTGTAATGATTATTTGTCGAACGTTAGATGATACTTGCCAATAAAAGGTAGGGAGATCATATAAACAAAAATTAATCAAAACAATACATTGCAATTACTAGAATAACACAAAGATATAACAAATCATTAATTATAAATGCTTTCTGATTATTTGTGGAACGTTAGATGATACTTGCCAATAAAAAGGTAGGGAGATCATATAAACAAAAATTAGTCAAAACAATACCTTACAATGACTAGAATAACACAAAGATATAACAAATCAGTAATTATAAATGATTTCTACCAAAAATTTATATAACTTATTACATTATGCTAACAATAAGCTAAACACCAATTGTATATTTTTTACGTGTACTCTTATTTCTCTTTGTATGGAGTGTAAATTTAACCACGTGGTTGACTAACGAGATGCCATGTCCTAAACTAGCCGTCAACCCCGAATTTTCTTTTTCTTTTATGGTAATTTTTTGCATAAATAAATAACGGCGTCGTTATCATAAAGAAATTCTGTTCTAATCCATAACCGACAGAAAAGGGGAAATTAATTGGAAATTCAGGTCTTCGAGGGAGATGATCATCCTTTATAAAGAAACAAGATTCATTTGAATTTCTTAATTCCCATTTTCAGAAAAAGAAACCCAATATCTGGTTAGATTCTTTACGTTCAGTTGCATTATTCTCGCTAATCTTTACTTTTCCCTGTTTATCGTAGTCATTATCATACGAATCAAATCTTTTACGTTGATTTCGCTGTATAATTGTTGATTATTTTACTGATTTAGTATAGTTTCATGGACCCTTTTGTTAGTCAAGTAGATATTGTATCGTCTTTTTGAGTATTTATAACCAATTGATTATAAACATCTGGTCTTCGATTACTAGTTTCGAATGTCTGAAGAGGTTATCGAACGTTTGAAGCTTGAACATATCTGACACAGCTTCAATTTCCCAAATTTGATGCCTGTTTTTTCTCATGAACCAGTGTGATGGCCGCCGCCGCCGCCGAAGCTAGGGCAGTTTGGCAACGGACCGCCAACCGGTATTTCGTCCAAGAAGATGCGAAAAGAGCCCCTAAATTAGCATGCCGTCCTTCAAATTCATCTTTATCGTCTAAACAAGTAGAGACAAAACCAGCTAATAACACTGCAGATGAAAATGACAGATTCCCTCATCCCGACGAAAAATCTCGGTATTCCGACCTCTCATCGGATTCCAAATGGTGGCTTCAGTTGCAGTCTGATTACATAAACCAAAGGGGTTTGACCAATTCTCACCAATTTGTCGAAAATCAAGATGGGAGTAGCATTAATTCTCTCTCAAAAGAATGTTTCGAGTTCGTGGATATTAACATGGACTCGAAGTTTCAGCCGTTGATGGGGTTAGAGAAAAACAGCGAGCTTCCATGGTGGCAGATGACCGGAAAAGATGACTTGGGTTCATTTAATTCAAATCGATCGCATGATTTTACCACGAATTGCCATCTTCCTAGACCTACGACCACGGGATTAAAGCCACAAAAGATCACCACGATTCATCAAGGTCCAAAAGATACACCAATTCGTGAGATTGAATCAAGCAAGACAAAGATACTGGAAGCTCTTCGACATTCTCAAACACGTGCGAGGGAAGCAGAAAACACAGCAAAGGAAGCGTACGCAGCAAAAGAACATGTGATCAAGATCGTATTGCGACAGGCATCGGAATTGTTTGCGTGCAGACAATGGATTCATCTTCTGCAACTAGAAAATCTCTATTACCAAATCAAGAGCAATCCAGTATCACCAACTTCAAAAAATGGGAAATTACAGAAGAAGATGAAGAAGGCGTCACCTGCAAAGGGGAAAAGACGAAGCAAACGATATGAAGATAATTTAGGCAAATATGCGGTTGTTTTTGCGATGGGATTAGGGCTCGTTGGTGCAGGTTTGCTACTTGGGTGGACCGTTGGATGGATGTTGATCTAGTGTTCCAGTCTTCTATAGCATTGTACAAATGTCGATTCTTGGATATAGTCATTCCTTATTATGAAGATTGGAGAAGTGTATGATTTCATTGAATTACAACAACCAATTTATACAGGAAGAATAAAGAGCTAACTTAGAGAGAACTAACTTTCCGATCTATATGCTATGACTAAGCTATCTTTGACTTTATAAATATTCAAAATTATACACGTGGCTGTTATCCTTTAACACCCTCCGGCAAGCTCAAGGGCGGGACGGACTTGAAGCTTGGAACGAAGAAAATGAACTCTATCTTTGCCAAGCGGTTTGGTAAATATATCAGCCAACTGGTCAACAGACGAGACATAGCATATCTTCAAATGACCAGCCTCTACCTGCTCACGAATGAAATGAAAATCGAGCGCTATATGCTTAGACCGTGTACTGATAACTGGATTCTTGCTCATGAAAATTGCCCCAACATTGTCGCACAAAATGAGTGGAGGATGACTGATAGGTGCTCGAAGATCACAAAGTAGCTGTTTTAGCCACAAAAGTTCAGCTGTGGTGTAAGCTAATGCCCGATATTCCGCTTCAGTGCTTGACCTAGCAACGACTTTCTGTTTTCTAGAAGTCCAGCTAATCAGATTAGGACCATGAAACACAGCAAAACCATATTGCGACCGGCTGTCATCTTTATCAGAGTTCCATCCTGCATCAGAGTAAGCATGTAATGATGTAGCCGTGGTTGGTTTGAAGTGAAGAGAGTGGCTGATCGTGCCTTTGAGATACCGAAGAATACGTTTTACAGCTTGCCAATGATGAACTGTGGGAGCATGCATAAATTGACAGACACGGTTTACTGAGTATGCAATATCCGGTCTGGTAATAGTTGCATATTGAAGGGATCCGACCACTTGCCGATAAAGAGTGGGATCTGGAAATGGATCACCCTCCTTACGAAGACGGCATTGGGGATCAGCAGGGCTCGAAATGGAGGTGGCCATGGTCATGTTGCTGCGGGCTAAAATATCTCGTATATATGCCTGTTGGGAGAGGTGGACTCCAGCATTGTTACGAGTAATTTCAAGACCAAGAAAGAAGTGTAAGTCACCTTGGTCTTTGAGAGAAAACACACGATGAAGAGCGGTAATAAACTTTTGAAGGTGTGTGTCATTCGTCCCTGTAACAATCAAGTCATCGACATAGACAAGCACATATATGACAGATGACGAAGAGTGGTGAACAAACAGAGACGTATCCGATTGACAAGCTCTAAACCCATTTGAAACCAGGTATTGTTTGAGTTTAGTAAACCAAGCCCTCGGTGCCTGTTTTAGACCATAAAGAGCTTTGTGCAATCGACAGACATGATGAGGGTTCTTAGGGTTTTCAAAGCCTTTCGGTTGGCGCATATAAACTAACTCTGTGAGATCACCATTAAGAAAGGCATTGTTGATGTCGAGTTGACGAATCCGCCATCCTTGAGAGAGAGCAAGGGACAAAACCAATCTAATAGTAGTTGGTTTAATAACAGGGCTAAAAGTGTCAAAATAATCGACACCAGCTTCTTGACTATACCCTTGAGCTACTAATCTCGCTTTGTATCTGTCAATGGAACCATCTGCACGTCTTTTAACCCTGAAAATCCACTTAGAACCAACAATATTAGCGTTAGTAGGACGGGAAACAAGTGACCATGTGTTATTTTTCATGAGGGCATCATATTCTGTTTTCATTGCTTGTTGCCAACAAGTGTGCTTAAGAGCTTGGGTATAGGTGGTAGGTTCAACTTGAGGGGTCAAGGTGGAGGTAAATAGTTTAGGTTTAAGAGAGTTGGTGCGCGCACGGGTAACCATGGAATGTTGTGTCTGATCAGCTGGGCGAAAATATGAAGGGACAGCAGTGGTTTGGACAGGAGGAGTATAAACAGATGAGGGTTGGACAGGAGGAGTATGGACAGAGGATGGTGGTGGGCTGACTGGTGTGGAAGTAGAAGGTGTAGAAGTAGGCGAGAGTGGTGGGGATACAACAGGAGTGACCGGAGATGGTGAATTATTTAAGGAACCAAGATTTTGAGCATGTTGAAGCATGGCTGTAGGTGTAGGTGTCGGTTTGGAGGTGGAATCGGTGTTAGAGGTGCTGGTGAAAGGGGAGATAGAAGGGAATAAATCTTCATTGAAGACAACATGTCTAGATATATAAATGCGGGATGTAGGTGGATAGTAGCATAGATAACCTTTGTGAGAAGCACTATACCCGATGAAAATGCAAGGTAAAGACCTGAAATCGATTTTGTGGTTGTTGTATGGGCGTAAATAAGGGTAACAAAGGCATCCAAAAGTTTTGAGGAAGTCATAATCTGGAATTTTGTGATAGAGGGCTTGATAGGGAGATATGAATTTGAGAACAGGGGTAATGGTGCGATTGTGTAAATAGGTAGCAGTCTTGAAAGCATGTTCCCAAAACAATTGTGATAAGGACGATTGTGCCAATAAAGTGAGTCCTTTTTCCACAATGATACGATTTCTGCGTTCAACAGCCCCATTTTGTTCTTGGGTGTGGGGACAAGAGACACGGTGTTCAATACCATGGGTTTTAAGAAAGGTAGATATATTGCGAAACTCACCACCCCAATCTGTTTGGAGACTTTTGATATCACAAGAAAACTGAGTTTTGATCATATTGAGAAATTGAATGAAGGTTGAATAAACCTGTGACTTTTGAGATAAAAAATAGATCCACACAAACTTTGTACAATCATCAATGAACAAGACAAAATACCGGTTTCCATTCAAAGAAAAAACAGGGGAAGGTCCCCAAACATCAGAATACATGAGTTCAAATGGTTTAGAAGAAGTAACATGAGAAACTGGAAGATGAGACCTATGACTTTTTCCCATCTGACATGATTCACAAACATTGGGAAATTTATTCGATGAAACAGGAAGATTAAAAGAAGTAACTAAACGCCTAAGAAGAGGTTCATGTGGATGCGCAAGCCTCTTATGCCAGCCATGAAGGGAAGTGCGGATACCGGTATAAGCCATGGGTTTGTGTCTTGTTCGCTTTGGTGGTACTCGATAAAGACCATCATGTTTGTCCCCTTGGATAACTGTTTGCCCCTGCAAAGTCTTAACATTGCAATGTTTAGGCCAAAATTCCATATAGACATCATTATCCTCAGTTAATTTGGAAACACTGAGGAGATTTTTGGTTAATTGGGGTACAATAAGCACATTTGGCAACTTTAAATTAGACAGAGATGATGATCCAACATGAGAAATAAACAAATGATTACCGTTTCCTACTTGAAGCTTGTCATCACCCTTGTATTCATCGGCAATGTTGAGTTTGCTGAGATCAGGAGACACATGATCGGTGGCCCCGGTATCAAAATACCATGCTGGATCAACAACAGTAGAGGGACTGTTGAATTGTGCTACATTGGCTTGTCGGGACTGATTTCGTGGATTCGGACGACGGGACGGAAAATCAGTCTGATTTGATCGTTGCCAACAGTCAATCGCCTCATGACCAGGTTTGCTACACAATTGACACATGGATCTGGGACGTTTCTGGTCAGATGTGCGATTTTGAGAAGAGGAAGAAGATTGACGGGTGTAGGAAGAATTTGAGCGTGGAGCAGAGCGACTGGCAGTGAGAGCCGCAGAGACAGATGAAACAGTGGATTGGCGTAGGTGCTCCTGCTCAATTCGGGCTTCTTCCTGAAGTAACAGTCCTGCAAGATCATCAATAGACAGAAGGTCTGATTTCATCATAAAAGCAGTGACAAAAGGCCCATATGACGAATCAAGACCATTCAAGATATGGCCAATAAGGTCTTCATCGGACAGAGGATGGAGATTAGCAGCCAGATTATCAGCAATAGAGCGTTTCTTTTCGATGTAATCAATCATGGACATGGACCCTTTGGTCAAGGTTTGCAGTTTAGACTTTAATTGCATACGGCTGGCCCGTGTTTGAGCCTGATATGTTTTCTCAATGGCTTGCCAGGCCAAGCGAGAAGAAGTACAGAGGGTTATAATAGACAAAGAACGCTCAGACAATGTCGATTGAAGCCAGAGCAAGACGAAGCGATCTCGCTTCTTCCACGCAGAGAATGCCGGATTTGGCTCAGTGGTGGCTGGAGTTGCTGGAATCGCCGGAGAGTTGGCGGTGGCGGGGACTGCTGCAACAGCGGGAACTTCAATGGTGGCCGGTGGTGGATTAGGGCTAAGTACAAATTCCTCCAAATCGAAGGTTTCAAGAGCAGCAATGATGGTAGTACGCCATAAAGCATAATTATCACGGTCTAATTTGACAGCAATAGTGGGAATGTGAAGGTTGATAGTGGAGGCGGTGGTCGTTGCCAAGCTAAGAAGGTGAGGTGCTCCTGCCGCCATGGGAAAGAAAGAGGAAAAAAAATCGAGAGCTTATAAGGAGAGATGCTCTGATACCATATGAAGATTGGAGAAGTGTATGATTTCATTGAATTACAACAACCAATTTATACAGGAAGAATAAAGAGCTAACTTAGAGAGAACTAACTTTCCGATCTATATGCTATGACTAAGCTATCTTTGACTTTATAAATATTCAAAATTATACACGTGGCTGTTATCCTTTAACACTTATAATAGTTTCTTTCTTCTTGTTGCTTATGTTCATTCGTTCGGACTGATTTCAGTTAAAATTGGTGCGACGGTTGATGAATTTAGACAAAATCAACTACTAAATTCCAATTAATTATCTCAATTAACAAATAATAGCAACAGATTTAGAAAATAAGAAGTTACAATAATGCTTCATTGTTGGTGGTTGCTTTTTTTTTTTTTTTTTTTCCTACCGAGAGGGTGAAGAGGTGGGCGGTGGGGCGGTGCCAGTGAAGGACGGCGACGGCTTACTAACCTTTTGGTTTGAATAAGACATAAGTGGGCTTGGGTACACAAATGGACAGGCCAGCTGATGGCATAAGTATAAGGTGGCGTTTGGTTCGCAGAAAGTTTTTGAAGGAATTGGAATCTGTCAAGGAATTAGAATCTATCAGGAATTGGAATCCAATTCCATATTGTGTTTAGTTGGCAGGAAATGGAATTTGAATCCAATTCCATTTTCTGTTTGGTTTTCAGGAAATGGAATTGGAATCCATGTAAATGACAAATTTGCCCTTAATGTTTTTTGCATAATATTTACTTTTTATATAACTTATTGCTAGTGGTGGATGGTAGCAGTGGGTGGTGGTGGTGGGTGACGGTGGGTGGTGGTGGTGGGTGATGGTAATGGGCAGTAGTGGTGGTGGTGGTGGTTGGTGACGGTGGTGGTGGTGGCGGTGTATGGCGGTGATGGTGAGCAGTGGTGCTGGTGGCAGTGGCAGTGGCAGTGGCAGTGGCAGTGGCAGTGGCAGTGGTAGTGGTGTGTGGTGGCGGTGGCGGTGGCGGTGGGTGACGGTGGTGGGTGATGGCGGTAGGTGGTAGTGGTGGGTGATGGTAACGGGCATTGGTGGTGGTAGGTAGTGGTGGTGGTGGTGGTGGGTGACGGTGGTTCGTGGTGGCGGTAGGTGGTGGTGGTGATGGATGATGGTAATGGGCATTAGCGGTGGTGGGCAGTGGTGATGGTGGTGGCGGTGGTAGTGGTGTGTGGTGGTGGTGGTTGGTGGTGGCGGTGGTGATGGTTGGTCATGTTGGTGGCGGTGGTAGATGGCGGTGGTGACGGTGGGTAGTGGTGGTGGTGGTGATGGTGGTGGTGGGTGGCGGTGGTGGTGGCGGCGACGGTGGGTGGTGGTGGCGACGGCGGTGGTGGTGGGTGGTGGTGGTCGGTGCATGGTGGTGGTGGTGGTGGTGGGTGAGGGTAGAGGGTTTCAATTTGTGAGGTAACAAAAGGGGTATAATGGTAATCTTGCACATTCCTTCTTCCAAGGGAATTAAATCCTTCCATTCACTAAAGGAATTCATTCCCTCCATTTCAATGGAATTGGAATCCAATTCCTTCACACAAAGCTTGAACCAAACGCAGGAATTCGAAGGAATTGGATTCCAATTCCCTTGAATTCCCTCGAATTCCAACGAACCAAACGCCACCTAAGTTTATGGTTTATGAATGAAATAATCAAAATTGGTGTTTATTAATTTATGTTAAACGATTGTATCTTTTGTCTTATGCCAGTTTATGTTTATTGGAAAAAAAAGGACATGGAATAAAAATTTGTGTTCCTTATAAACAGAAAACGTATACATTTGTAAAAAGAAAGTTACATCATGTTTTGATGGAATAATTATATTTAAAGGGTAAACGGCATTTTCTGGAGGACGCTAAACATTGAAAATATTTTTATTTTAGGCTTGCAATGTTGAAATATTAAAGCTGGACAACAATTATATTTATACGTGAATAAAGAACACCGACAATCACAAAGTGATAAGTAAAGTTATGCTTGATAGACGGACTGAAAAGATAGTTGGTAATTGAAAAGTTAACGGTTGATAAGTTAGTTAATAGTTAATAAACCGGCCGATAAAAAATAATGTTAGGTAAAAACTAGCTGAGAAATCAAAATATCATAAAAAGGTAAAATGAGTTTTTTATAATCATTAAGGATATATTTGAAAAAATCTCAAAAAATCTCAATAGGCTTATTGAAATACTAGTCTAAATAGCTTTTTAAAAAACTAACTTATAAATTAATTTTTGAGTTGTTAAACATGACGACCTAAAAAAACTCAAAAAAATAAACTAATTTATCAACTAACTGTAACACATCAAACATAGTCTAAACAAAAACTGGCAACGTATATAACTTGAAACCGGTTCAGTTGTGGAAGTTATACACATGCTAATGAATAAGCTGATAACATATTTAAGTATGGAACTAACGCAAATATGACGGTTATATTACATGTGGTAACATGTGACATTAATCGCTAATTTGGACAGTTAAATGCCTTTCGGTGATAGCGACTACATTCCAACCCTTTGAAGATGAACTTGCAGAACGAGAATGGACATACTTCGGCACTGTTAATTTCTTGTAACACATAAAGTTAACGATAAAGATGATGAACATAATCATACATACAAAATCCAATACAACCATCTCACTTTTCATCAGCACAAATGCGCTCAAACAGGGAAGCTTTCCTTCTTGGGTTTCTTCTTCCATGGAACTACTTGCCTAAATCCTTCGTAAATCGCCGCCTGCACAACAAAAAACCATCAACATAAATCAACAAATTACTTCTTTTGATGCATACGTTTGTATCCCTTTTTTCATTATAAAAGAAAGATGTGACTAATGGTATAAATGAGGGACCAAACATGAAATATTTGTTAACTTGTGATTGTCGAGTAGCGTACATCCCCTGCCGTTGCCAGCGTTTATGACATTTCATACTCAGAAGTCTGATACTTACTTTTACGGGCCCCACTTCACAATTATTTGGACCGGGACACAGACCGGGTCCACATATACTTTCGAACCGAACCGGTCAAAAATCGATACTCGATGTTCGCTAATAGTTCAAATCAATACGATGACATATTGACATGTTATTATGTACAGCCTCCATTTGCTTTACAACTAATAATCTCCTCCCTACCTAATCATGCACTAACTGCTTTTCTTTACTAATAGTTAATACACAAAAATCCAACCTTTTTATTTACTTATATTGCAAAACATTATTACCATATAAATTATCTTTTTTAGAAAAAAAAAACTGAATTTTAACAATTCCATTTTCAGGCGATATCTATTTGTACATCATGCATTAAAGATTATACATAAAGCAGAAAAATAGAAGTGTACTACTGCTTACCCAAAAGTGAGACCTGGTGATTTTTGACAGACTTGAATTTCTTCTCATCCTTTTCCCTTTCTTCTCAAAAAAACTAAAACCAGTGTCCATTGAAGACGTTGAAGATGGTGAAATGACAAAACTGTCCTTCCCATCCTTAGGTTTATGGTTTCCTCTTAACCTGAAGGATCCAAAGAGTCCTCTACCACTCTTCTGATGTTCTTGTTTGTTACCAGGAAGAAGCAGTTGCTGTCCACCGCCGCCGATGTCGTCGTTCGGACTCCACCCACCGCTACAGTTACTGTCAAATGACCCTGGTCTATGTCCTTTACGACGTCGTTCCCTCGCGAATCTAAAGGAAGACGATGAAAAAATGGATTTACCCCCGGTATCTCCTGGACCGTCGAGGACGGTGGTGGGTGAGGGCGTTTTGGTAATAATGTTGGATTCCACCATAGCTAGTCTTGGAGGAAGCTCCAGGCACCTGTTGACGGTGGTTGTGTGGTGGGTGGAGGCGAGGATGAGGTCGGTACAGGGACGGGGCTTACCTGGTTCTTCTTCCCACCGGAAAGGAACGGAAGCTGAGGTTTGGAGTGGCGGTGTTAACATACCAGATGGTTCAGGGAGGCGTGGTACTGCCATGGAAAAGAGTTGAAGCTTGGGTATGGAGATCGGGTCGGATTCTACATCGGATCCCATTCTCTCTCTCTCTCTCTCTCTCTCTCTGCCTCACACTGGAATTGAATGAAATGGAGAAAAAGGAAGGGGTGTCCATTATATGAGGTTGTTGGCTGTGTAAATCGGGTACGTCAATCAAAACAGCACCGAGTCACGTGACTCGTGCGTGCAAATTTCATGACCATGTGTTTAAATTTAGAAAGTCTCGTTGATTTTTAGGTGATTTGTTACGTTTTTAAATTCTATTTCTAATTTTCTATTTTCATATGTTGTTTATTTTCATGAAATTAATTGATCTTTTACGAAACTGGAAATCAAAAGTCAAATATTGCATGATGACAAAACAAGAAGTCATGCTAATTGAATTAACCGACAGCGAAATAGTTAAAACACAACCTTATAAACAAGTTAGAAAGTGATAACTTTGACGGACCATATATATTAGTGAAGAAACAAAAAAATGAAGCAAGTTTTAATTAGACGAGTCTTGAACTAAAGACCCATGAGAACCCAATGGAACCTATATACAAAAAATAAAGTTACATTATATCGTCAAGCCATATCAAATCAGGTCAGGTCATGTCAGGTCAGATCAGATCATGTCGGATCAAGTTTAGAAGTTGTCCGAAGGCTTAAAAAAAGCATCACCAAGGATATCAAAGAAGATTGAACATACATTTAAGAATTTCTTTGGTTTATGTTTTCAGTATTATGTGTTTAGGGGTGAAAGGGTTTTTTAGATGCGAACATGTTCAATTTCTGAAAACTATTCTTCCATTAGTTGATTTCTTGTCTTGTTAGTGTCCATGGAGCTTGTCTTGGGCAACTCGTTTTATTCTTTGGGTTAGCGTCACAAATCTTGAATTGTATATCCTTTTTCTATTAATTAATATAATAGAGGCTGTCTCGTGCTTTTATTAAAAAAAAAAAAGAGACTAAAATCGGTATAAGCATAGACTTAAGAAGCTTTACTTTAGGGATTTTCACGGTTTAAGATTTCGTTCACATTGTGATCTTCTAAACGCTTTGGTTTCATTAATTATATATTTCAAATCTATACATTTTGATTTATATTCAAAAGTCTTATGTTTCGAATCATGTAGAGGGGATTTATACATTTTACGTTTGGTCCTTTTTCATGCATAAAGTTGGAAGAAATAAGCATAGATTTTAAATTAAAGATGTGAAATAATCTAAAAACCAAATTGAAAGCATACTAAATTTAAACTAAAGGAAATAAAGGAGAATAAAAAGAAAAAGTCGTGGACTCGTGGCTGTACAAGAAGTCTATTCTCATTTATTGACTTTCTGGTTTTCAGCGAGTATAAGCGCACACAAAGATATAAAATTTCGAATTTATTAAATAATATTACTTTCTTTTGTTTTAAAATGTGTTGCAAACGGTTCTTTCTTCGTCATGATTTACATATAACTAGTGGGACCCCGTGCTCCGCACGGGTTCGGAATCACTAGAGCACGGGTCCTCTTAAGTAAGGGTCGAGGCCACCTCTAGTTTGAAAACCTACAATTTGTCTTAATTTGACAACCAAAATACTTTAAACAACAGAATTAAACTCACATCACTTGAAATTAATTTGCATTCACTGCTAAGAGGGACGTTCAATAATGAAGTTTGCAGATGGCGATGCACGTGGAAATGTCAGTAATAGCCAGAAGCTTCTTGATTCCAGGAAACGAATGAAGAATTGCAATCAAAGCATCACCATGCCCCACAGGTTCTGTTCATATAAATCAAACATGTAAAATATAAAATTAAAATATATATATATATACAAAATGACTCAAATTAATGTAATTCATAAAACTATAAAAGTAAATTATGGTTACCACAATCATCACGACAATTTTCAAATATTGGATTTTCCGGTTCTTGTAAAACCCAAGAGCAACAACAATTGATCCCAATAAACTGCAGAAAAATTTGTTTAGATAGACAAAATCTGATGTCAAATTGAATAAACAAAAAAAGAAAACATCTTTTACTTCCAAGATAGACACCATCGCCTAAAAAGATGACACCAATGAAAGTTGAGATCACAATTCCTATTGGATGAAACATAGCAACAAAAACTGGACCTCTCCTTTTTACACACCATGCTTGAACCATGACTTGAAAAGCAGACCCAAAAATCCCCTATTTGTTTTAGTCCAATGTAAATTATGTTTGAGAAAAAGTGAAGGAATTTAGCAAAAAGAAAAACTTACCGAGTAAATGATAGAAAGCAGCCTTATTTTAGGCCTTAAACTAAAAGAACTCAGGTCAGCTTCTACAATGAAAGAAGCTAGAGCTGACTATCAAACTGGGTACTTGGTGGCATCGATCTCGTCGACGGTCCCAACCGCCACTCCTGTTGTTCCAACCACCGCCGCCACGTACACCGCCACCACCGCCGCCGCTATACCCTGACCTGAAGTCGTTTCTGGGAGCGGGAGCAGCCCAGCGGTTGTAAGTTTGACATGGACTCGAACATCAATTGTGTCTGTGCAAACAAAGATTATTGTCAATTCACACACTCGATCCTCAAAACCAATTTTTCTTGTTTTAAAATTCAAAGATCAATCATGTTTCATGCAGTAAAATATATAAAAGATCATTGAAGAAATGGGGGCCAGACTGTAACACCCCTTTTCTCAAACCATATTTAATATAAAAATATAGTTTCCAAACACATTTTACAACTTGTGACTATGAAACAGCCACTAAATTTTTGTTTTATTTTAAAAACTTAAACTCAAGGGGTATTACAGACTCAATACCAATAACCATAATTTAAACTTACATTGTATCAATCACGGTCCCAACTGCAACTCCCGCTCCCTTCACCTAAGTACATAGCATTTCAAAAACATAGTATACGTGAGACATAAAGTCTCGTGAGTAAGATGGGTTTAGACCCAAAACTTTTCTATTCAAAACTTGAAATATCAAAAGTACATTGCTAAAAACTGATTTATTTCATAAATCTCAAAATAACCTTTTCTTCTTTACTTTCAAACTTTAAAAAGACTTTCTTTTATAAAACTACTTTCTTTCTCATTTTCTCGTGACCAACTGAAACTTATGAATTAAGTTAATTAATTCATTCAACTAGCTCCCCTCGCGGGACAGAACAGATCTGCCCACTCGGTTTGCTCATTCTGTCTCCCCTTTGTGACTTGGAACAAATTCAAGCACAAGGGTATGCTAAGCTAGACAACTACTTCGCGACGGGAGGTACCATCCCAGTAGTGTCTTCTGATCTCCCAATTATGTGGGTGATCCTAGTCCGGACAACTGGCTCATATTTCTTTCTTTCTTTCTTCATTTCATCCCAAATTGGTCAAAGTGGGACACAATTTGTAAACTATTCTTACTCAAACATTTTATGACTCTTTACCAAAAATACTTTCAAAAACTGCTTTCGACATCTTAGTTCCCATAAGGAACTTCTTACAAAAACACTTGCAAAACATACTTTAAAAATCTGTTTAAAATACTAAGCCCTTGTATAGAGCTTCATTCAAAACTATTTTCCAAACTTTAGTATTTATAAACATTGGAAATCATACTTTTCTGAAAATAACATTTTGCTATGTACTATAGAAATCCTCATAAAACTCACCTTGATTTTTGCTACGGTTTACTACGCTTCTCGTACGGCTTTTCCCTTCCCGTGCTCAACAACGTTTGAAGCACCACCTATACAAATTGTATATATAAATACTCAATATAATTAACTCTATAATGCTAAGGTCTCATATAACATAGCTCTAGGTTATAATAAATGTATAACCATTTATAAACTCATTTTACGGTTTTTCTCCGAAATACGCGTATATCGCTACAGTACCCCCGAGGGGTCGTATTTCAGTTCCGATTCTTTTCCATGAAATCTTAAGCCATATTAGACTTGTGTTTCAAATTTGGAGTTCATTAGACAAGTCTAGCCCAAATTCCAAAATCAAGTTTTAACGTGAATAGTACTTTTCGCCACTGCCGCTACAGTGACTTTTCCGCAAGGTCGAATTACAGATTTGACCATTCCCGACATGTTCTTATACCATGTTAGGGTTATGTCTAAAATTTCAGGTCAATCGGACGTGTCTAGCTATAGTTTCTAGCGTTTGGAATTTTTGACATTTCTAACAAATTTGGTCCTGTCTGAAGGCGCACTGCGCCTGGCTAGGGGCGCACTGCGCCTGGGCGCACCCCGCCCTGGTCCTGGGCGCACTGCGCCTGGCGCCTGGGCAGTGGCCTGATCAGTCGCGATTTGTGCACTGTAGCACGCAGTTTTCACCCATTAAGTCATTATTTCAGTCCTTAATCGTATGTGGTTTGTTCTAGGACTAAAACCCTTGACTAGTAACAGGTTTTAAGCTATTCAAATCAATTGAATCCATCATATACAGGAATTTGAGTTCTTGATCAAACTTGAAAATTCTCAATTATAACAACCTACTTCCATGTTTTTGTGTTAAGCTCTTAACTAATGGCTTATTGGAAGCATTAGTTACTTAACCCACATGATTTCTAACTGCAATTGCAGTTTCAATTCCATCCAAAGACTAAAATGAAGAACACACCCAAAAACTAGGTTAAAACAAGGAATTCTTACCTCTCTTAACTATGGAATCACTAATTCCAAAGTTGAAGCTTTGATTCTTGGCAATTCCCTTGCACTTCTTCCTCTTCTTTGATCTTTTCCCGCTGCCTCTCGTGCTCTCTGGAATTCTCTGGAGACTTTCTTACATAATAGAGGAAATAACTCTATTTTAGAGTTATATAATCCATATGAAAACATTTACAATTTTGGTCCTTTGGTTTATAACTTCTTTTCATGATTGGTCCCAAAGGTCATACATTTAATAACCAAGTTCCATTAACTACTAACTTGACATTTTCTTGACAATTGGGTCATTTTCGTGTCAAATGACCATTTTGTCCTTTTTTGTCAAATTTCACTATTCACATGTCAAAACTCCAAATTTCATATAACCTTTTATTTTTCATTATATTAATACATATTATTACACGTAATAATCGTACAACGTGACAAATGACGATTTTACCCTTTTTGACTTTTTCGCGGGTTCTTACAGTCACCCCTCCTTAAGCGGATTCCGTCCTCGGAATCTTTTCGTAATCGGTGAAATTCGGATATCTTCTCTTCATTTCTTCTAGCGTCTCCCAAGTTAGGTTTGACCCTAACGGGTGCTTCCACTTGACTAGTACAAGGTCAATCTCCTTGTTCCTTAGTTTCTTAGTCTGCATTTCTAGGATGGCTTCGGGTTCTTCAATCAGTTTGCTAGGAGTCTCCACCCTCAGGTCAGTATACGGTATTGCTAATTCTTCTTTACCAAAATACTTCTTCAAGTAACATACATGAAAGGTATCATGTATTCCACTGAGTTCGGGTGGTAACTCTATCTTGAATGCTTGTAACCCAACTCTCTTCAGGATTCTAAAAGGTCCAATGTACCTTGGACTCAACTTTCCTCTCTTGCCAAATCTGACCACTCCTTTCCATGGCGACACTTTTATCATCACCAAATCTCCTTCTTGCAAGTCATACGGTCTCTTCTTTAAATTTGAGTAACTCTTTTGCCGATCTTGTGCTGCTTTCATGTTGGCTTGAATTACTCCAATATTCTCATTAGTTACTCTAACAATCTCTAGCCCCGTAAGCTTAGTCTCACCCGCTTCCAACCAGCATAAAGGAGTTCTACACTTTCTACCATACAATGCTTCAAAGGGTGGCATTTTGATGCTGGAATGGTAGCTGTTGTTGTATGCAAACTCCACTAATGGCAGGTGTTCATCCCAACTACCTCCAAATTCCATCACGCATGATCGTAGCATGTCTTCTAATGTCTGGATCGTTCGTTCACTCTGACCATCCGTTTGTGGATGATACGCTGTACTTAGTTGAATTCTTGTCCCCATTTTATCTTGTAAAGCTCTCCAAAAGTTAGCGGTAAATCTAGGGTCTCTGTCTGACACGATAGACAACGGTGCACCATATCTTCTTAACACTTCATCTGAATACAACTGGGCTAACTGCTCCAATGGAGTAGTTTCTTTTATGGCTAGAAATAGTGCACTTTTGGTCAATCTGTCTACTATGACCCATATACTATCATGACCTCGTCTCGTCCTTGGTAACCCGACAACCAAATCCATGGTTACATCTTCCCACTTTCCGGCTGGAATTTGCAATGACTGAGCATCCCCATGCGGGACCTGATGTTCCGCCTTAACTTGTGCACAAATAACACACTTGGAGATGTACTTAGCTATCCTCTTCTTCATTCCAGGCCACCAATACTGTCTTTTCAAATCTTGATAAGTCTTGGTACTCCCAGGATGAATGGAATACTTTGACTTATGCGACTCGTCTAGAATTAGCTTTCTCAAACCTCCTGCTTTCGGTACCCAAATGCGGTTTCTATAGATCTTTAATCCTTGGCTATTAGTCTCAAATTGAATGTCTTTTCCTAGCTTTTCATCTTTTAAGTCTCCACTTTCTTCAACTTTCTGCTGAGCTACTTTAATCTGTTCTATAATACCGGACACTAACTCTATACGCATTGATCTTGCCTTGATTCTTTTCTCAGGAGCTTTTCTACTTAATGCATCTGCTACAACATTTGCTTTACCCGGATGGTATATAATGTCGCAATCATAGTCACTGATCAGCTCCAGCCATCTGCTCTGTCTCATGTTCAACTCTTTTTGAGTGAACACATACTGCAAACTCTTGTGATCGGTGAATAGCTTGCACTTTGTACCATACAAGTAATGTCTCCAAATCTTCAAGGCAAATACGATCGCTGCAAGTTCTAGATCGTGGGTTGTGTACTTTTTCTCTGGATCTTTCAACTGTCTAGAACCGTATGCTATAAGCTTCCCTCTTTGCATCAATACACAGCCAAGCCCTCGATGCGAGGCATCGCTGTACACTTCAAAATCTTGTGTCCCATCTGGCAATGTAAGGACAGGCGCGTTACACAACTTCTCTTTTAAGGTAGCGAAAGCTCTTTCTTGTTCCTCTTGCCATCTGAACTGCTCTTCTTTCCGGGTTAGTCGTGTAAGTGGTACTGCTATACGGGAGAAATCTTGAATAAATCTCCTGTAATACCCGGCAAGACCGAGAAAACTTCTAACTTCTGTTGGCGTCTTAGGTGGCTCCCATTTCATCACTGCTTCAACTTTTGCTGGATCCACTTTTATACCTTGGATAGAAACAACATGTCCAAGGAACTGCACCTCTCTCATCCAAAACTCGCACTTGGAGAACTTTGCATATAGCTGTTCTCGCTTCAACGTCTCGAGTACTAACCGCAGATGACTCGCATGCTCTTCTTTATTCTTCGAGTAGATCAGAATGACATCTATGAACACTATCACAAACCGGTCTAGAAATGGTTTACAGACCCGATTCATCAAGTCCATAAAGATCGCTGGTGCATTCGTAAGACCAAATGGCATTACTAGGAACTCATAATGCCCGTATCGTGTACGAAACGCCGTCTTCTCTACATCACTTTCTTTTACTCTGACTTGATGATACCCAGATCTTAAATCAATTTTCGAGAAATAATCTGCCCCTTGCAACTGGTCGAACAAATCGTCTATTCTGGGCAACGGGTAACGGTTCTTTATGGTAATCTTGTTCAATTCTCTGTAATCAATGCACATCCGCATTGATCCATCCTTCTTCTTCACAAACAGAACTGGAGCACCCCACGGAGAAGAACTAGGCCTGATGAAGCCTTTATCTAGTAACTCCTGCAACTGGGACATTAGTTCCCGCATCTCTGTTGGTGCTAGCCGGTACGGTGCTCGTGCTATTGGGGAAGCTCCTGGGACAAGATCTATTCTGAATTCAACCTGCCTTTCTGGTGGCAAGCCTGGTAATTCATCCGGGAAAACTTCTGGAAACTCTTTCACTACTTCTATGTCTTTGTATGTCTGTTTCACTTTGTTTTCAGTCATCACATAGGCCAGGAAAGATACACATCCTTTCCTGATACACCTCCGAGCTTTAGCTACACTGATGATACTTGGCACGTGCGTTCTTCTTTCCCCATATACGTACACCTTGGCTCCTAGGGTTTTAACAGACACCCTCTTTTGTCCACAAGCTATCTTCGCATCATTTGCACCAAGCCAATCCATCCCAATTATTACATCAAAGGACTTAATTCCAATAGGAAGGAGATTAAGTCGGAACTTCTTGCCGTTGATGTCAAGTTCGCAATCCCGATACATATGCTGAACTTCAACGAATTTCCCATCTGCCACTTCTACTTCAAAAACTAGATCTAACAATTCTAATGGGACTTTTAATCGAGCTCCAAACCCATGGGACACAAATGAATATGTAGATCCGGAATCAAACAAGACATATGCCGGTGTCGAGTTGATTAGTAGAATACCTGAGACCATATCGTGAGTCTCCTTCGCTTCCTCCCTGGTGATCTGAAAAGCTCGAGTCTTCACTTTCTGAGGTTCTGTCTTTTTCTGAGCTGTTGACACCACAGTTTCTCCTCCCTTGTTTGGGCAGTTGAAACTATAGTGCCCCATCTGATGGCATGAAAAGCACTCCACTTCGCTGGCTTTCTTGGCTTTGCAATCTTTCGCTTTGTGACCGAATCCGCCACAATTAAAGCAGGCATTTAATCCCACTCGGCACTCACCACCGTGTTCTTTCTCGCATTTCTCGCACTTTTTCACACTTCCCTGTCGGCTCTGACTTGAACTCATCTTCCCTTTCTTCTTTATGTTCCCACTGCTACTAACTGCCTTTCTTTTATCACTAAAACCAGGTCCTTCTTCCTTCCTTCTTTTCCCAACATCTTCCACAGTTCGGGCAGCATTGATTGCCCCATCTAGTGTTTCGGCTTTCTTCATTTCTAACTCGTAGTTCCATGGCAAACCCCGTACATAGCGGTTGATCCGGGAACGCTCACTGGGGTAAGACTCCCCCACAAAAGGTAACATGTCGCAAAACTTATTCGCATACTCATCCACCGTCAAGTCTCCTTTCTTTATTGTTAAGAAGTCTTCATTCATTTTCTCCAAATCTCGTATGGGACAGAATTTATCCTTGAGACACGTGACAAATTCTGCCCATGACCAACCATATACCACATCCTTTCCCAAGCTATCATATTTGGTGTTCCACCACACCAAAGCATCATCCTTCAGTTGCCGAGAAGCAAAAGTGACTTGGTCTTTTTCTGCACATTTGCTCGCTTGTATCACTTGTTCAATCTCTCGGACCCATCGCATCGTCACTTTGGGTTCAAAACTGCCATGGTATTCAGGCGGTTTACACGCCATAAAGGACTTAAAAGAGCAGCCCTTATCTTCCTTCTTGTTACCTCCACTAGTTGCTTCCTTAGTCGTCTTCTTGTGATGATTGGGCACTAGGTTCACCCATTCTGCTATCGATTATGTTGTTCACATCTTGTCTCAACTCAGTTCGTAAGTTATCGATTAGAAGCTGAATTGCCTCCATAGTGACAGGTTGTGGTGGTGGTGGGTTTGGCTCAGCCTCATCGTTTCGCAGAACATGTGGTTCACTTCCTCTTGAGGAAGTATGACTGCCCTCACCCTTGTCAGCTTGTCTTCTGCCTTCCATTACTATATAGACGAACAAATTATCGGTTTAATACGCAATTCTATATAGTATTTCATAAGCGGTAGCATGTTATCTCCTTATGTTGACTGCACTTTATAACAGTCATACTCAATCTATGCCTTCTATATTACTAAGGCAACCTACTACTACTCTTGCTAGTTTAAGCCTAGGATGGTATTCCAACCTAATTTGCTTAAACTATGGCCCTGATACCAAAACTGTAACACCCCTTTTCTCAAACCATATTTAATATAAAAATACAGTTTCCAAACATATTTTACAACTTGTGACTATGAAACAGCCACTAAATTTTTGTTTTATTTTACAAACTTAAACTCAAGGGGTATTACAGACTCAATACCAATAACCATAATTTAAACTTACATTGTATCAATCACGGTCCCAACTGCAACTCCCGCTCCCTTCACCTAAGTACATAGCATTTCAAAAACATAGTATACGTGAGACATAAAGTCTCGTGAGTAAGATGGGTTTAGACCCAAAACTTTTCTATTCAAAACTTGAAATATCAAAAGTACATTGCTAAAAACTGATTTATTTCATAAATCTCAAAATAACTTTTTCTTCTTTACTTTCAAACTTTAAAAAGACTTTCTTTTATAAAACTACTTTCTTTCTCATTTTCTCGTGACCAACTGAAACTTATGAATTAAGTTAATTAATTCATTCAACTAGCTCCCCTCGCGGGACAGAACAGATCTACCCACTCGGTTTGCTCATTCTGTCTCCCCTTTGTGACTTGGAACAAATTCAAGCACAAGGGTATGCTAAGCTAGACAACTACTTCGCGATGGGAGGTACCATCCCAGTAGTGTCTTCTGATCTCCCAATTATGTGGGTGATCCTAGTCCGGACAACTGGCTCATATTTCTTTCTTTCTTACTTCATTCCATCTCAAATTGGTCAAAGTGGGACACAATTTGTAAACTATTCTTACTCAAACATTTTATGACTCTTTACCAAAAATACTTTCAAAAACTGCTTTCGACATCTTAGTTCCCATAAGGAACTTCTTACAAAAACACTTGCAAAACACTTTTTACTACGGTTTACTACGCTTCTCGTACGGCTTTTCCCTTCCCGTGCTCAACAACGTTTGAAGCACCACCTATACAAATTGTATATATAAATACTCAATATAATTAACTCTATAATGCTAAGGTCTCATATAACATAGCTCTAGGTTATAATAAATGTATAACCATTTATAAACTCATTTTACGGTTTTTCTCCGAAATACGCGTATATCGCTACAGTACCCCCGAGGGGTCGTATTTCAGTTCCGATTCTTTTCCATGAAATCTTAAGCCATATTAGACTTGTGTTTCAAATTTGGAGTTCATTAGATAAGTCTAGCCCAAATTCCAAAATCAAGTTTTAACGTGAATAGTACTTTTCGCCACTGCCGCTACAGTGACTTTTCTGCAAGGTCGAATTACGGATTTGACCATTCCCGACATGTTCTTATACCATGTTAGGGTTATGTCTAAAATTTCAGGTCAATCGGACGTGTCTAGCTATAGTTTCTAGCGTTTGGAATATTTGACATTTCTAACAAATTTGGTCCCTGTCTGAAGGCGCACTGCGCCTGGGCGCACCCCGCCCTGGTCCTGGGCGCACTGCGGCTGGCGCCTGGGCAGTGGCCTGATCAGTCGCGATTTGTGCACTGTAGCACGCAGTTTTCACCCATTAAGTCCTTATTTCAGTCCTTAATCGTATAGGGTTTGTTCTAGGACTAAAACCCTTGACTAGTAACAGGTTTTAAGCTATTCAAATCGATTGAATCCATCATATACAAGAATTTGAGTTCTTGATCAAACTTGAAAATTCTCAATTATAACAACCTACTTCCATGTTTTTGTGTTAAGTTCTTAACTAATGGCTTATTGGAAGCATTAGTTACTTAACCCACATGATTTCTAACTGCAATTGCAGTTTCAATTCCATCCAAAGACCAAAATGAAGAACACACCCAAAAACTAGGTTAAAACAAGGAATTCTTACCTCTCTTAACTATGGAATCACTAATTCCAAAGTTGAAGCGTTGATTCTTGGCAATTCCCTTGCACTTTTTCCTCTTCTTTGATCTTTTCCCGCTGCCTCTCGTGCTCTCTGGAATTCTCTGGAGACTTTCTTACATAATAGAGGAAATAACTCTATTTTAGAGTTATATAATCCATATGAAAACATTTACAATTTTGGTCCTTTGGTTTCTAACTTCTTTTCATGATTGGTCCCAAAGGTCATACATTTAATAACCAAGTTCCATTAACTACTAACTTGACATTTTCTTGACAATTGGGTCATTTTCGTGTCAAATGACCATTTTGTCCTTTTTTGTCAAATTTCACTATTCACATGTCAAAACTCCAAATTTCATATAACCTTTTATTTTTCATTATATTAATACATATTATTACACGTAATAATCGTACAACGTGACAAATGACGATTTTACCCTTTTTGACTTTTTTACGGGTTCTTACACAGACAATAACCTTTCTAGATCTAGTATGCGTAAGAGCAGCAGTAAGTTCGGCTTCTAACTCTGCCATGTCACTCACAGAGAACTTACTCGGTTCTTCATCAAGCCTGTGAATGTGTGAGCTGAAGTTATTACACATGTCAAATACACATATATATATGATTTGCATACCTTCTCACAGACTGTAAAAGCTCTTTGCATGTTCTGAATTTTGTGCTTCCCTGATTAAACAGACATTTGTATTTTATACATCATAAATTATGCAAAATTTTAACAAAACTCGGTACCATTACTTACTTACTGGATCATTGGAAGCCGCTTCTTGGGTGGTTTGCTGTTCTGTATGAAGGCAGTTGTTTTGATACCTAGAAATCATGGGCTCCATACTGCACACGATCGCATTGAAGTCCAATAGTTAGTTACAACGTTAAAAAAGGGAAAATTACATTGAAAGTACAATTTCATTCCGATTGCAGATTATTGTGCCCCTAGAAATCTTCATTCCGATTGCAGATATATCGTACAGTTTGAAAGCCTAAAGGTTATTGCTCCGTATATAATAATAGTAACATAATATTGAATAAAATACAAAACGATGGCTGACCTGTCGGTACCGCCGCTGCAATATTCATACAGCTCGCCACCGGAGGAGACGACGACGACGGCGACGTCTGCATCGTGGAGATCAGAAAGCCGCCGTGCATTCTTATTCAATTCTACTTTCCGCTTTGAAAACGCCTTGTCTTCGATTCGCTTCATCTCAAACTTCCTCCGCCGTGTAGTTCCACCGCTCTCCAAATGAACCTCTTGGACCTAAGTTTTGCAGTTCCGATGGCCATTTTAATAGGATGGTGGATTAGAAACCCTAATCGACCGACATCTGCAAATCAAACAAACATTGTCAAATCAAGAATCAAAGTTCTAAATTATAATTTACAAATACAAATTAATTTCCCAAGGAAAAAAACAAAATTATATTTATACCTGTAGAGCAGCATCCGCATGCCAGATGACAGCATTTCGTTTTTTCATTTTGATATAAACCGTGGATGTATGACCGTTTGAAAGACATTATATAAGATGAATAAATTCAGATAAAAGATGAATAAATTCAAAACTCCATTTTACCTCTAGTTGCATACATGATTGCTGAAGTAGGGTTTAACAGAATAGCCTCGGTTAGATGGTCGATAACTTCCTCTACGTTACCTTTTTGTCACAAAGTACAATCTAAGAATTAATGCAATTTCAAATAAACTATAAGTTTGATATTAGATCTGATGGTTGTGACAAAATAGGGCTACAATTTGCATATAAAGAAAAAGGGATATGAACAGACCACTGTCAATTGCTTCCATGTCCTTAGCTTTTGCTTATTGGGAAGCTTCACGTTTTTCATCAGAGACCTCAACAGAAGAATCTGACATCTAAAATGTTTAAATGTTTAATTTTAAACAAAATTCGTCAATTAAAACTCCAAAAAAGGGAATTAAAAACAAAGTAAGAGCATTTGTGGAGGATCATTATCAGGCTCAATGGTTTGACCTTCAAGCGGGGAAATCAAGAAAATGAGGAACTGAAATAGGGTATGAAGAAATATGGGTGGGTGGGGTGGGGTGGGGTGGGGTGGGGTGGGGGGTCTCATCTGGTTCTAGGTACATCAAAATATCGAAATTATAGAGAACCAATATAAGAAGACAGACTTGAAAAACAGCGAGTGCAACAAATTAGTGAAGCTTGAGAGTGAGTTGGTGGCATATGCATTTCTAGCAACCCAAACCTCCCAGCAACCAGTGAAGATAAAACTACCCTAAAAATCCCATTTTAGATTTGATAGAACTGCCTTGCAAATAATATCAAATTAAGCAAAGAATCCCAATTTTATGATTTATAGAGAATTGATGTAAAAATGAACATAAACTATTTTATGTTAACCGTCCAATTGAGACTATTGTTTATTCGACTACATTAGCTTCTTTAGCATACCAAAAACAAATGTTGTAGGATAGAAGAAATATGGCATATAAATTAATAAATCGGAAAAGTCAGCATCTCAACCTCACCTGCACTTTTTGTAGCAAATAGATACGATCTCCTCGTCTCCTTTATTTGTGTAATCTGCAATCCATGCTTATAGTGATCCAATGACCAGCCTTGACTTGTAGGATGTCTCACCTTTTTTCAACTTCAACTTTAAATCCGAAACCCTGGAAGCAAAAACACAATGCATTAGTTCCTCAAATCCAAGAAAACATGTTGGCTTTTTACAAAGAAGAATACCAAGGTCGATAAAGGTTAATAGTTGAAACATGATTAGAACTAAAGTGATAAAAGCAAGGATGGACTCATTGGTTCTTGACTTCTCTGGCTTACCCCCCGCATTTAACAATGATGGGTAGACCATCTTGAACCAAGTTCTTTCCATTTTATCTGCAAATCAGAAACATTTTATAAGTTTCAGGAAATATAAAAAATCAAAAATATTGCTATAATGAGTAAAGATTTGTATCAACAACCCAAAACAGATTCATATTTCGAAAAACAAATATGACAGACTATAAAAATGGGCATAGAACAAAAATTAAACATCTTGTTTTATTCTAACACATCAAAAGCCCTAATCTTTCATCTACTCCCTGCTTCTGCACAAAGAACCTAAACTTAGTATGTATGTGTCTATCTGTCATCGTAAACCAAAAAGAGAGAGCAAGGGAACAAAATACATTGATATAATGAGTGAAGATTTGTATCAACAACCCGAAATAGATTCACATTTCGAAAAAACAACTATGATAGACTATAAAAATGGGCATAGAAAAAAATTAAACACCTTGTTTTATTCTAACACATCAAAAGCCCTAATCTTTCATCAACTCCCTGCTTCTACACAAAGAACCTAAACTTAGTATGTATGTGTGTATCTGTCATCGTAAACCAAAAAGAGAGAGTAAGGGGAGGACCGTAGGAGGAGCATGGAAGGAAGGATATGTAGGGGCGATGATGGTGGCGTGTTATTGGTACGGTGGCGGTTAGGGTTACGTACATATCTAAAGATGACGAAACCAACAGCCAGTGTTCGTCTCATCATCGATACTTGCATATGCCTTTGTCTTTCCTTCCAAATGGAGTCTGATGGTTGGCTTTCTGTGGTCGTATCTAATGAAGTCGCAGCAACTTAAAATCAAAACACGGAAGCATAAACACATACAAAAAAACCTTAAACCCAAAAAAAGGGGAACATCCGACAATTGGAATTGCAGAAATCGGGAAAACAAACTTAAAGTTGTTACCTTAGCAAGGAACAATAACAAAGACACCGATAAAAGAAAAGAGCAACCGACCGACATGCAGATGAAGAAGACAATCGGAGACCACGCAAGAATTCGTAGGCGGACGGGTATTCGACACAGTCGAACAGGAAGCAACAAAACCACAAAGCAAAGAAGATGAAACGGCGCCGATCGCAAAAGAAGTAAGAGTCAGGGAACACGTGTCCTTAACAAATGGATACCAAAGGGCATGGAACCGTTGAGAAGAAACTAAAATCAGTCGCATGCAATCTCCCAGAAGCGACCGACAAGGAAATTGCAGGTGTAGAAGAAGATCAACGGTGGAGAGAAAGGAGATGAAGCTGAACCGACAAGATGGTAACGCAAGTAATGCAAGGAAGGAAGATCGGTGCTTTGGGGTAAGGAAGACCCGTAAAATGAGCCGGATCCGGGTGAGACCCGCGTTACATCAAAAAAAACAATTCCCCATGTTACGTTTTGAAAAATTACGGCTTTTAATATATAGATAAATAATAGACAAAATACAATAACTTGCTTATGAAAACAACACGTATAGGATCCTATTTGATTATAACCTGCATTTCTAGAATAAATAAGTTGGACTACAGGGGCAAATCTAGGCCAAAGCTCAAGTGTTATCAACTAAAATAAGTTGAAAAATTTCGGTTATATAGGGAGAAATTGTTAATAATATCAAAGATGAAACCAAATTTCATAAATACTAGTCAATATTTTATAAACTGTTTTCAATGAATTTTCATGTTATGAAAAGAATCTATAAATTCATCGTTACTAATACTATTTAACATATACAAATATATGACATTATACAATCATCGGAACACTCGTCTTATTGTGAAAATCATTTTTATCCACTTTATAAGCTCTTTTTATTGATTTCTACTTTACATTATTCTTAACCAATCTTTTTAAAAAGAAAATTTGTTAATTATGGTGAATTATTTGATTCCAAACAAAATGTATCCAAACCAAACAAAATGTGTCCATCTAAAATTTGTTATATACTCTCTAAAACAATTATAAAATAAGATGTGCTCATAGACACATTTCATGTCCATATAACTCCCATTGAGACTACATTGGTTTACAAATATTTGTATAATAATGAGTGATTTATATCTTTTGTCCCCAAATTTAGCTGAAGAAAATGGAGATCATCCATTAAATTCATGGATTAAATTACTATTTGATGTTATTAGGGGATAGATTATATGTTTGAACAATCTTTATAACATGTTACGTCAATATTAGATCATTCAAAGTTATTTCCTAAGAGTTAAATCGAATTGGAGGTGATTAAAGATTATGTGTGTGCATGCACGCGGGGGGACATGTGAGTTATACATTTTATGAGGTTTTTCTAAATGTCAATGTTTAATTTACACAGGTTGTGTAAATGTTTGGGAAATTTGTAAATCTCAACTTGTTGATATTTGATTCAATGAAGGTGTGGTTACTTCTAGTGGCTTTTATGAACTATATAAGAGTGTGTAAGGGATGAATAAGACTAATAAAGTTAATATGTGACTTTAATTCACATAACTTAGATTAGATCAATGATGGTATACTGCTAAATCACCCATATGTATGTGTTCTTTGATCTTCCATTAACTTAGAAGAGTTTTTGGGGTGACATCTTACAAAAGGAAGATAAGTACATATTAGTTTGAGCATAGATATGGATGACAAAAATCTCGAACTAGACAAAATAAATTGAAATAAAATTTTTTGGGACGAGTTCTTGTGCTAGTTAAATGGTTATGGGACATGTATGAATTTTTTCTAAACAGATTTGTGGGTTTGAGATGATTATGATATTAGATTATACCCACCCGATTATGTGATCACATTTACTCAACCCGGACCATTTATATATTTATAATATTTATAACTTTATTATATAGGGAAGGGTTCAAATAAGAACCATTAAAAGGTTGAAAACCGTGAGAACCACTAATTCATAGTTTAATAATGTTGTATTTTTTATTTTTAACACTTTTTTTTATCAAAATAAAATTGTCAAACACATAAAAATATATAATTATCATTCCTTTGCTATTAGATATCAATATTGATGTGTTTTAAAGAAAAACAAAATTTACGTTATAGTATTCACAGTTTAATAACTAGAAAATTTTTTATATTGTGAATATTGTAAAACGTATTAAAAATTAAGAAATTTTATTAAGTTTGATGTATTTTCACATAATAAACAAGTGAGCAAAAACAAAAAAAAACAAAAAAAAAACATGATTCTTAATGTGTGAATATCGTTTCTCACGGTTCTTAACCTTTTAGTAGTTCTCATTTGAACCCATTCGTGTGTGTGTGTGTGTGTATATATATATATATATATATATATATATATATATATATATATATATATATATATATATATATATATATATATATATATATATATATATATATATATATATATATATATGTGTGTGTGTGTGGAAAAGTTCAATAAGAGACTAATATAAACCATGGTACCAAGTGACTAATATCATCCACATGATTATACACTTTACGATGGACGTGCATCTACCGGATTATAAAAAACTCATTTCGTTTTTCGTTTTTATTTTATTTTTAGGGCTTATTTTTATCGAAAAAACCGAATATATAGAAATTTATAAGTTTTTATCCTCTACAAATAAACATCTATATTGATACATAAAAATGATTTTCTTTTTCGAAATTTCCGCTAGTTGATATTCTAATGTGAATATGAACTGTTATTCACTTTTGGCATTCATAATGGCATATAATATTGTCATGTGAATTTGAATAAATTTTTGTGTGAATGTGAATAATATTAACTTATGAATCATAGTAATTTTATTATATATGATTAAAATGTTGAAGTGTTAAAAAATTTCTAAGTAAATTAATCATATTCATATTTCGAAGTATGTTTAAAATAACATATGATATTAATATGTGAATCTGAATAATTGTTGTGTGAATATAAGAAAAATTCAATTGTGAATCAGAGTAAGTTCATTATAAATGGTTAAAATATTGTAATAAAAAACTTCTAAGTAACTCTCAATAGTATATGATATTAACATGTGAATATGAGTAAATTTTCGTGTAACTATGAGTAAATCCACTTGTGAATCAAGTAATGACTTATAAATGCATATAATATTGAAGTATAAAAGTTTTAAAAGTAAAACAATTACTCATATTCAAAGTTTTACCGTTCAGATTCACATTATATGCAGACAAGCTGTACTTATGAAAAAAATTATGTTTATATATAAATATGGATGTCTATTTGTAAGTGACAAAATATTATGAATTTTGGTATATATTCGGTTCTTATTTTTGACAAAGAATAATGTCAAAAAATTAGAAAAACAAAAAAAAATGAAGTGGACTTTTTGTTATAATCATGTACATGTACGTCAATGTAAGAAATTTACAACCTATTTTTTAGCCGTCGAGGATCGAGAGTAGTTACTTGGTACAATGGATAATTTTAGTTCCTTACTAAACCCAACCATATATATATATATATATATATATATATATATATATATATATATATATATATATATATATATATATATATATATATATATATATATATGTGTGTGTGTGTGTGTATGTGTGTGTGTATGTATATATATATATATATATATATATATATATATATATATATATATATATATATATATATATATACATACATATATATATAATATATATATATATATATATATATATATATATATATATATATATATATATATATATATATATATATATATATATAGTTAGGTTCTTTTGAGAACTCAAAAAACTATGATATCTTGAGAACCTTTTGTGAGCCACTAGATTAAAAAAATAACGTGGCAATATTGTAATAAATAGGAAACTTAATGATGTTTTTGGTATTTTAATAAATCAGACAAGGGTATTGTAGGTATTAAAAATTGACTGGTAAATCAAACACTAAAATTTAGCTTAATTACATTTACTAACACTCTCTCTCCCCCATATTTCTCTCATCGGTTTCTCCATCTCTTTACCGATCACCCATTTTGTTGGAACCCTACTGAGATCGAGATTCCAATCCCAGTCGGCCTTCTTCTCTACACATCTTCCATTCTCTTGATTGAAGTAAATCGCAGTCATCAACCGCCACGTTGTCGTCGGCGCTGCTTCGCTTCACCAGTCCGGTTATCGACGTCGGCCTTCTTCTCTAATTGGAGCTATCCCCTGCCCTAGCGCCGACCCCAATCGGACCCCCCGCCTGGCACCGCGTCGTCTCTGCTTCACTTCATTGGGTGGTATTTGAAAGGTTTGAAGTCATCGTAATCGTCCAGCTTTCTGATTAATTTTTACAGGAGAGGATTTTTAAGCGTCTTGTTGTCGTCATCGTCTCATTCTCAGGTTACTGTCATCGTCATCGTCCAGCTAATCATCGCACAGGCCATCGCCATCGGCTCGGAAGCTGCTGCCCTGCTTCGCCTTCAACACCAGTAATCCTCTGTATGCTTACTATTATCGACCCTGATTTCAATTTCCGGGTTTGTTCATCTATCTTGATCTCACTATTGCTTGTTCGGTTTCTCTTTTTATTCTCATAAGTTTGATTTGCAAATAGATAAACGTGGACTGCATTGACTCTAATTGTAATGGGGTATTGATTTGAAAAAATAGGAACTGCGTTGATTTGGAACTTGATAAATGGTTTGATTAGGAAACTGCATTGATTTGAAAAAAAAGGAAACTGCATTGGTTCTCAACACAATTTGATTAGGGGTTTTCCATTTACTGGTTCATCATTGATTATGTAATTGGGTTTTGAAAAGTATTGTGTTCTGGTATAAGGAAGACGAATGTGTGAATCTGTTTTGCTTGATTATTCAATTATCGTTTGTAACTCTAATATATATAACTTATTCAGTAATTTTTGGAGTTCTATATGTGTATGTTTCGTTTGTGTGTAACTGTGTGTTCTTCTTGCTGCACCGTATCAGTTTTATGATCATTCATTAGTGTGCTTTGTTTTCTAGATTAAAACACTTTCATGTCAATATAAATGTTGAATATGTGCATATGTGTATATGTACTTATGTGCATACGTGCACCACTAACGAATATGAATATGTATAAACGTTTGAATATGTGCGTATATCTCAATTTGTTTGTATATATGTATGCACATATATATGCTCAAATATGAATATGTATAAACGTTTGATTACATGTGTATTAAAGTATGTGTAGATACGTATATATGCTTATCTATATGTGTATATGTGGAGGTTTAAACTGTATTTGTAATCATAAATATTAGTACATTGGTATGTACATATATGCATGTGCATATGTGCATATATGCATATGTACATAGGTGTACATATTCATACGTCTATTTGTTTCGTATACACATGTGTGCATATTTGCCTATATACATACATATATGTGCCTATGTGCATATGTGTATATGCATGTAAGTATTTTTTGAGGGTTTTTTTAATATGTAGTTTTATAAATGCATATATGCATATATGTTTATATGCATATAAATGCGTAAGGGCACATATGCATATATGGCTATATATGCAAAAATAGATGTGCATTTGTTCATATGCGTATATGCATGTATGTATTTATATTATTGTTTTTGAATATACATATATATTAATTTTTATTAATGTTATTGCAGGTTTTTGAGAATTTATCGAGCAAATTGATGAAATGAAAATTGAAATTTTGAGAAATGAAGATATCATGAATTTTCGTTGTATTTTTTATAATTTTTGTATGTAACGTTCATTATTTTTCGTTATACTTTTTAAATTTTATGTATGTATCATTCAAAACAGTTGTATATTATTGTTTAGAATAAAATGCGTTATTCATTTTTTACATTTAGATATTAAAAATACGAATATGTATATATGAATTGTGAAAATATGCATATATACACTTAAAAATACACTAATATGTTTTTTTAATTTCAAAATTTTGATTTTTTTTAAAAAAATTCAGAATTTTTATGTTTTTTTAATTCCGAAAAAAATTATTTAAAATTAAAAACGAAAATCTTGTAAAATTTTTAAAATTTAAAAATTCAAATTTGTTAGGCTAATTTTTAGCCTTGATTTTATGAGTTGTTATTGTTGTTGCTAAAAATAAGAAAAATCAAAATTAAATGAGAATTGTAAAATGGCAATCGTGTCCTTTTGTGATCTGACCAATTAGAAGGAGTTCTCAATATCTCATGGTTTTTTGGGATCTCACAAGAACCCAACCCTATATATATATATATATATATATATATATATATATATATATATATATATATATATATATATATATATATATATATATATATATATATATATATATATATATATATATATATATATATATATATATATATATATATATATATATATATATATATATATATAAAGAGAGAGAGAGAGAGAGAGAGAGAGAGTTACTATCCAATACATTTGGTAAGTATTGTGTGATTGTATGACCAATTCTGGACCATTAGATTGAAAAAATCAAGGGCTTAGATGATAGTGGCATTTGTGTAATTAAAATGAAATACTTAAATAAAAATAATTAAAATAATCTGATTAAGGGTATAATGGGCATTTTAATATACCGACAAATAAGGAAACGATATTTTTTTCAAATCAATTTTGAAGATCGAAACAAAAATGACGGAACGTGCTCTTAATTTCGGTTCCTTTATTTTAAGATTTCTGGGGAAGAACATCATCACTTGGGTACACAAAGAATGACTCTCATTCTCAAAGAATGGGTATTTTGGGTTTTATATCTTTGTCTGTTCTCGGTATCAAATATTGTGTACCACCAGCAGACACATTCTCGGAGAATGGGTATACAAAGAATGACTCTCATTCTCAAAGAATGGAGTACACAAAGAGATGCAGACAGTTACGTTCAACTAGGAATGACTCACATTCTCAAAGAATGGGTCATAAAATACACTCAAATTCTCAAAGAATACACTACTATTTTCAGTTACGTACTTTTGTTTTGGCATAACACATAACACATAACTCATTCTCAAAGAATGCACTTTATTCTTGCCATAACACACACTATTCTCAGAGAATATTCCGTAGAAGAAAGAAGATGTGAACTATTCTCAGAGAATACACTTTATTTTGGTTTTATAATTCTCCAGAAAAAAGAATATGTGGACTATTCTCAGAGAATCCCACTTTTTCCATGCGAAACCTTTGTCGACATCTCGATTTTACTCCACCTCCGTCTCCCACACCAGATCGACGTATGCGTGTGCGTGTTTGCGATTGCATATAATTTTTGAATTCTGATCGAGGTGTGCGTGTTTGCGATTGCACCACCTCCGTCTCTTCGATGATTGCGACTGCAAATCCGCGAGAATGAATGTGTGTGCGTGTTTGCGATTGCATATAATTTTTCATCCATCGCCATTGTTTACCGGAACCAAGCCGTCGTCGATCGCTCCCCGTGCCGCATTTATCATCTTCGTGTTTGATTTGGGTTAGGGTTTTGAGAGAGAGAGAGAGAGAATGATGGTGGAGAGAGAAAATAACTGATCGTATAATAAGGAAATTGGTAGAGAGAGAAAATAAATATAATTAATTATTATACTAATTTACTAAAGTGCCCCTCACAAATGATTGGTCCAGAATTAGTCCTACAATCACACAATATTTAGAAAATGTATTTGAACATATATATATATATATATATATATATATATATATATATATATATATATATATATATATATATATATATATATATACACACATATATATATATATATATATATATATATATATATATATATATATATATATATATATATATATATATATATATATATATATATATATATATATATAGTGAGAGTGAGAGAGATGTGGTTCAAATATGAATTGTAAATATTGTGTGAATGTAGTACTCATTCCGGACCTATCATTTGATAGGGGTACTTTTGGAATCTTATAATTAAATTAATTATTATATAATATTAATCCCTAGATTGCTAGTAACAAATTGGTGATTTAACCCTATAATTATGGTGATTGAAGCCTTCCTATAAGGAACCTCTATGAAACCCTAATTCACATTCCTTAAACCATCTCCTGCACCCGATGTCGTCCATGAATTTTCCCTGTAAAAATCCATCTGATCTGAACTATTTCTATTCACTTCTCTCCTTTAACACTCTTCACTCAACCCTCGTCGGAGCTCACCACACATTTGCCCGTTTCTGCTCTTGCTGGTACTTTCGAACCCCTAGTTCAATTTAATTTAGTTTAATCAAATTCACCAACAGGAGTTATTCAAGGGTTTGATTTTGCAAATTGGTTGAAGAACACAGTCACTAAGAAATTTTTTATGGTGATGAAGATGGACATTGAAGCATTCTTGAAGAATGCTTCCATTCTTCAAGAATTTTGTAGCCTTCGAGGGTTATGGATTCCAAGAATTACGTATTCTTCAAGAATGAAATATTAAAAGTAAGAGTATTCTTTAAGAATGAAAGCTTGAACCTAATGCATTGTCAAGAATTCTTATATTCTTTGAGAATGAAATACTGGAAACAACATTCAACAAGAATATTTCTACAAAAATGAAAGCCTGAAACTAATGCATTCTAGAATGTTTATATTCTTTGAGAATGGTAGTGTATGACGTCAAAAATGAAGTGTATTATTTTAACAATTATGTGTATTATTAAAAAATTTGTGTGTTATTTAAATAACGAAGCATAACTTTCAGAATATATCAACTTGTGTTTTTTAACTTGCAGTTTTTATTCACGCAATACCATTTATAAGAGTTTAATTGCAAAATCTGATTAATTAATTGATATATTTTTACAATTAGGTCATTGAATCTAACACCGTTGATCATTTCGATCAGCGCTCCATATTTGGTTTTACATTCGCACAATAATTGTGGTTCACATTTGATCCTAACCATATATATATATATATATATATATATATATATATATATATATATATATATATATATATATATATATATATATATATATATATATACACACACACACACACATACATACATACATACATACATATATCTATATATATATATATATATATGTTATATTGCGGATAACAGTTATTGTGAGACCGTGCAAACAATGATATTCTAAGAGAAATGACAATTAGAATATGTTTTTTTGGTAATATTAATACTAAACAAACATATTCTCATAAAATTATTGTTATTATAACGCATTTTCAGTCATTATCATTCGTTTTTGTGTTTTACACATTCTAATTCACTTACTCTTATTTTGGCATAATGAGAATCATAAAAACTCGATATAACACGCATAAAACATTTACAGACAATAATTCTATGAGAATATGTTTGTTTGGTATTCATATTACCAAAAAGGAAAAAAGATATTCTATTTGTCATTTCTCACAAAATAGCACCGTCCGTACGATCTCACAATAACTGTTGTCCGCAATATAACATATATATATATATATATATATATATATATATATATATATATATATATATATATATATATATATATATATATATATATATATATATATATATATATATATATATATATATATATATATATGTTCAAATGAGACCATGCAAATTTTATGAGACGGGGAGACGCAATCATAGCCATTTATTTTGGAGATCAAAAAATTAAAAAATCAAAATAGGCTAAAATAATGAGAATTAAAAAAATTACAACTAATTTTGGCTATTTATTCTATCTAAAAAGATAAAAAAAGTAAAAAACAAATCGAAAAAAAACTGGAAAACAAATTCAGTGGAATGTTGCTGGATGTTGAATATTATAATAAAATATTACACAAAATAGTGTAATATTCTAATAGAATATGCAAAAAACGCTAAATGTTTTTATTTTTTTGAATAAAAAATGGAGAAAATAATAAATAAATATATAACTTTTTTTTAATTTTTTTATTTATTTTGCATTTTTTAATTTTTTTTACACCCGAAATAAGTGGTTAGGAATGTGTATTCCGGTCTCACGAAATATAATGGTATCATATAAACTTATCTCTCTCTCTCTCTCTCTCTATATATATATATATATATATATATATATATATATATATATATATATATATATATATATATATATATATATATATATATCGCACAAAATGCATTTAGATTTAGAGATAATCTGAGTTTTAGTTGGAATGATTGGTTATATAATCCTGTAAACTGTTTGTTGTAACTCTCTGTTTTTGCTAGCGTCTTGATAGTGTTTTATAAGATTCCACCGTTCTAAAAAAAATTCTATTGTTAAAAAAACTCTTTGTTATCTCTTGGATATACTTAGTGCTTATATTATCTTTATTAAATCTAATCCAATTACATAAATATAAGTCATCCATAATAATTTATTGTTACAAAATATTAAAAAATAAATAGTTAATAATATACTATTTTTAAATATAGTTAAAAGCTTGAAAAATATCATAAAACTTTATCTATTGTTATACCTTAAAGTATACAAACGAAAAAGTTTAACGAAAACAAACAAAATATTATATGAGCCATGTAATGTTCCTTGAAATTGGATTGTTATGGTCAAAGTGGTGGACACAACTTATTAAAAGTTTCATTATGTGCTTTTATCATGTGGTTGTTATTTTTATTTCAATTTCATGTTTGTTTCTTTCAAAGGACCCAAAATTTAATGGTTTTTTTTAATCTAATCTCAATTTTCAAATTTGAAAACTATTAATAAAAATGTCAATTTGAGAAAAAATTAATGGTTTTTTAATCTAATCTCAATTTGAAAGTTATTAATAAAAATCAATATAAGATTAAGCAGATAACTAAAATAAATATATTATATTCTATTTTTTTATTTTTTTTGTTTTGCAATAAGCGAGGTCACATGTGTATATATAATCATCGATCGTAATATAAATAAGATTGATAATTAGACATTGTTTATTATATTAAAAAATTATATAAAGAAACAAAAATATTAAGACAAAGAGTATATATATATATATATATATATATATATATATATATATATATATATATATATATATATATATATATATATATATATATATATATATATATATATATATATATATATATATATATATATGATCCGGTAGGAACCCAAAATCCGGTAGTAACCTCGAGAACTCTTCTCGTCCAATCATTCTCCTAAGGACAATAACGTCAATATAAAACCAAATTAATTCACCTAACCACAGAACTATCCTTAAAACCCTTGGATCATTATATCAACGTCTTAGATTAAAAAGGATGCACCATAAAATTATACATCTTGTGCAGGGAATTAATTCTAGTTAAGGGTAAATAAGGGATTTTCATTTACACGATCTGTTTAATTTTGGAAAGGAGATTCAGTTTTCCCAAAATCAAGGAGGAAAAATAGCTTCCTTCTCCAATGATTTTCTCGATTGCAATCCTAAAATCCTCATCTCGATCAAAATCCAAAATCTTCATCTCGATCAAAATCAAAATCCAAAATCCATTGCAAAGAAATTAACGAACCTTACTAGATTTGATGAATGTTACTATTCAATTGAAATTGAGGGTTCGATGGGTTTATGCTCCTTATTGTCGACGATGGGTTTATGGTCCTTCTTGTTGACGAAATCTACGCAATTACATATTAGGATACGTACCTTTAATTCGGTATATTCTCTTATAAAATGTTGATATGGATGTTAATTGGACCATCATACCCTTTATCATCAAAACTAGATCAACGGTGAAAAATATGGTTCTGCAGTTTGGCAATATATTTTGGTTCTACATTGAACCCATATATATATATATATATATATATATATATATATATATATATATATATATATATATATATATATATATATATATGTATATATATATATATATATATATATATATATATATATATATATATATATATATATATATATATATATATATATATATATATATATGTATATATATATATATCTATATATATATATATATATATATATATATATATATATATATATATATATATAAGGGTTCAAATGAGAACCACTAAAAGGTTGAGAACCGTGAGAACCACTAATTCACAGTTTAATAATGTTGTATTTTTTATTTTCGACACTTGTTTTTTATCAAAATAAAATTACCAAACACATAAAAATATATAATTATTCTTCCTTTGCTATTAGATATCAATATTGATGTGTTTTTGTAACGCCAAGACACTCTTTTTATGTAAATATAATAAAAAGGGTAAATTGGTCATTTTACCTTCGAAGGGTAACTTGGTCTTTTGGACAGAAAATAATTTGGTTTGAAATAATATTTTGAGTTTTGGACTTAAAATGTTATAAAAACTGATTTTTGGTCATTTTACCACAAAAGGGTAATTTGGTCATTTGACCATGTGAAGGATCAATTGTGTAAAAATATTGTTGTTTGTGGCAAAAGTATAAGAAAAGAGAGTTTTATTGTCATAAAACTTGTTTGTTGTGGTCAAAGTTCAATAAAATGAACTTAGGGACTAAATTTGCAAAAATTGGAAGTATATATAAAAGAGTTGACTCTCTTCTTTGACTGATCATTGTGCAGCAACGGGAGGAGCATTGAAGGTGCGATTTCTGCATGAAATCATGGAATTGAAGCAAGAACTTGGAACAATTGTTGGAAGGGGTGATTTCCAAGCAATTAAGGTAAGTAGATTGCCTTTTTAGACAAGTTCTTGAAGAAGTTCTAAATGTGTTTTATAGAAACTGAAATTTGTAAATTTCAGTTATGTTTATATGGTTTAAATGGTTTAATACTTCCATTAAGTCATGCTAAAAGGACTTAAATCAAGAAAATGGAAGTAGATTGCTATTTGTGATGAATTTGAAGTTTTGGGGTTTTGGAACTAAGAACCCTAATTCTTGTATTTGATTGATTGAGGTTGTTTCTTTGGCTTAAAACCTTGTATTATTAAAGGGTTTTAGTCAGTAAACAAACCCCATACAATTAAGAACTGGATTAAGGACTTAATAGGCCAAAACTGCGTGCTACAGTGCACAAATCACGACTGATCAGGAGACTGCCCAGGCGCAGGGCGCAGTGCGCCCAGGATCAGGGCAGGGTGCCCCCAGGCGCAGTGCGCCTGATACCTGGCGCAGTGCGCCCACTAGACAGGGAGTCCAAAATGCTAACTTTTGTTTGGCTTGTCCGATTTAGCTCAAACTTGAACCGTAGGCTCGTTATAGTCTGAAAAGTTTGGGAAAATTTTTATATTGAGTTTTCGACCCCTCGGGGGCACTGTAGATCGATTCAAATGCCTCGGTGAATAGTAAAATTCATAAAAAGATGGTAAATGGAAAGTTTATCATCTAGGGATGGTTTATAATTGCATAATATTGGACTCTTATGTATTAGAGTCAACTGAAATGATTATTAACCTATTATCATTTGGTATATAAATGAATATATAGGTATGGGACAAAATGGTTGTGGTGCACGCAAAGGCAAGAAACAACCGGGATTTAAATGCAGCTAGTATCCAGGTGAGTAATCTCACTGATATCATATATGATATATGATGATTGAACTGTTACAGATTGATACGGCTTCGAGGGACGAAAATGACAAGTGTAAAGATATATGTAAAAGACAATACCAGATAAGCCGTGAGTCTGAGAAAGACAAGAACGGAGCTGTGAGTCAATACATACATATATATATATATATATATATATATATATATATATATATATATATATATATATATATATATATATATATATATATATATAATCTATGATATGACAATACCAAATAAGCCGTGAGTCTATTATAGACAAGAACGGAGCTGTGAGTCAGTAATGCGACAATACCATATAATTCGTGAGTCATTGCGATGACAAGAACGGAGCTGTGAGTCCACTTAAATAAGGCAATACCGGATAAGCCGTGAGTCATTGCGATGACAAGAACGGAGCTGTGAGTCTAGGCAATAGCGGGTAAACCCATGAACCATAATTGATTGTGAAATAGACTGTTGATAGATGGTGCGGCCACTTGTGGCTATGATATTGGATGTTATATCCAACCGGCGCGGCCTATATGGCTATGACATTATTAGATGGAAGTGGTGCAGCCTTATGGCTATGATTCCGGGTTGTTGAACCCAAACTGGTGCGGCCTGCGGGCTATGATTTATACGCTGAAAATGCTTTGGTACGGCTTGTATAGCCACAATAAACGATGCGACTTATATAGTCCAGAAACATGATACAGTCTGATATGACTAAGAAACAGGGGACAGAAACGATAATTGAGAATTTGAATGCTTATTCTCTTTTATATACATATGGCCTTGATGGCAGACAGAATTGATATGATCGGTATGCAAATAACAGATTAGATGTGATAAAGTGATTTGATAATCACATGGTATACGTTCCAGCCTGTAAGGCTAAGAAGTAGGATGCGAAATCCTAAGGGATATATGATTAGCCGGTAAGGCTAGTGCTTTGGATTCGATATCCGAACAGATACATACTGTTAGTCGGAAGAGACTATGAAATGGAATTTGATTTGAAAAGATGATTAGAAAGATAATTGTCGTATATAGTGATCTATATATGAATGTTTTTCTAATATGTGTTATTTGCAGATTTGATTACTCACTGAGCTTTATAGCTCACGATAATTGTTAAATGTCCCTGCAGGTTAGCATGATCCCGATAGGGGAAAATATAGAGTCCGTGACTATGAAGTGGGACTCATAGATGCTGTTAGTAGCAGCCCGGCTTTAAAGGAGATTTGGTATTTTATACACTCCTTGATACACTTGTACCCGTTTTTATTAAAAATATACCCCTTTGTTTATGGTTTTATGTACTGAAACCTTTATTATAAATGAAAAATTTTCAGGGGTGTTTTTGTTTTAAAAGCCGGGTGTTACAGTTTTAAAGATATTTTTTTACGTTATAGTATTCACAGTTTAATAACTAGAAATTTTATTATATTATGAATACTATAAAACGTATTAAAAAATGAAGAAATTTATTAAGTTTGATGTATTTTCACATAATAAACAAGTGTGAAAAAACAAAAAAAAAAGAAAAGAAAACAAACCTGATTCTTAATGTGTGAATATCGGTTCTCACGGTTCTTAACCTTCTAGTGGTTCTCATTTGAACCCATTCATATATATATATATATATATATATATATATATATATATATATATATATATATATATATATATATATATATATATATATATATATATATATATATATATATATATATATATATATATATATATATATATATATATATATATATATATATATATATATATATATATATATATATATATATATATATATATATATATATATATCAAGGTTGTAAAAGTCGCCAGACGGTAGGTGGGCGGTCGACTGGGCCTAGGACTAGTCGGTCTAGGCGAGGACTAGTCGGCGCCTAGGCGGGGAGTATTAATTGTAATAAATTTTATTTTTTTTAAATAATATATATATATATATATATATATATATATATATATATATATATATATATATATATATATATATATATATATATATATATATATATATATATATATATATATATATATATTACTAATAAGATTTAGGGTACCAATGAAAGTACAATGCTATAATAAAAATCTAAATGAAAGTACAATGCCGTTGATTCCATTGATGGTGTAACAGATATTTTAGATGTCATTTTGTTCTCTGTAAAAAAATATACAAAAGAAATATACAGAAATTTTAGACATGATCCTGTAATCAAAACATATAGAGATAATTGAGGTTTGTTTCATAATCAAAATCATTTTGTTCTCTGTAAAAACATTTATAGATAATTGAGGTTTGTTTCATTAAAAAATATACAAAAGAAATATACAGATTATGCTTGCAGTACCAAAATCGGACAACTTTGATCCAGGTACAAGAAAAAATTAGAGCCGGAGGAAGCTATTGCCGGAGGAAGAAACATACACATATAAAGGTAATGCGTTTTACTTTCCTCGGGCTAGACTAAATCAAGAATCGGACAACCAAAATCAAAATTATGCTTGCAGTACCAAAATCAAGAATCCAAAATCAAAATCAAAATCAGGAATCGTATATCTAGACTATATCAAGAATCCAAAATCAAAATCAAAATCAAAATCTAGACTAGCCGGACATTACCGAAGCAGGTCATTACAAGAAAAAATTAGAGCAGGAGGAATCGTATATCATATACATATACATATAAAGGAATCGGACATTACCGAACCCGGAGGAAGCTATTGCCGTAGGAAGAAAAGCCGGTGGAAGGTAGTGGCGGAGGAGGAATGCTTGCAGTACCTTGGCGCCGGCGTCTAAGTGGGAGGGAGGAAGCAGAGCCGGAGGAAGCTAGTGTCGGAGGAAGCAAAGCCGGCGTCTCAGTTGGAGGGGATGACGGAGGAGCTAGTGGCGGCGGAGGAGAGAAATTTCATTGCAATCGGGAGAGCAGGCAAAGAAATCGGGAGAGCAGAAAGAAATCGGGAGAGATAGGTCAAAATAATTGAGGGGGAAACTAAAATAATTAAGGGGCAAATTTAAACATTTTCAAAAAAATTGTGGGGCAAATTTGAAACTTTTCAAAGATCCATTTGACCGGCTTTGACCGACTTTGACCGCCTAGCCCGTTTTTTGACCGATGTTGACCATGCCCGACTAATAAGCCGCATAGCACTAAACGTGTGCAGTAATGGTCCGCCTAGCGCCTAGGCGCCGCCTAGACCGACTTTTACAACACTGATATATATATATATATATATATATATATATATATATATATATATATATATATATATATATATATATATATATATATATATATATATATATATATATATATATATATATATATATATATATATATATATATATATATATATATATATATATATATATAATTGGGATCCAATAAGAAGTAATATTTTGGTAGGAAGGTAGGAAGGAATCTCATCACTCATCAAATCATATATTCTTACATTAATTATAACCATTCATACCTTAATTACTGATTTCTTACCTTTCTACAAAATATAACTTCTTACTGAATCCCAACTATATATATAGGCTGTGACAGTGATGCAACACATTACGCCATCGACACTTTCCCCCACTTCAATCTCTTTCTCTTACTCTGTAACTAGACCACACTCTCTTTCTTTTGATCTCCAACTAGTGTTGCAAGACTAAAGCTCTAGCCAAATAAATCTGACCCCACGCTGCCTCCAACTACCGACACCCTTCCGGTCTACTTCTTATCCAGATCAATACGTCGTTTTTTTGGTTCGTGCTCCTGATTCCAGATCTGAGTTCCTTCTGCCATGTTCTTCAAGTCTCATGTAGAAGATTGCTTGTTGTTTTTGGATTTGTGCATTATGGTTTGAAGGCATGTTCGAAGTTGCTATTTGCTCAAGATCTTGTTGTTCTTCTTCTCCATATTTGGGCATGTTCTCTCCATGTAAAGGTCTTCTTAGTGGCTTGGTTTTCATGTTTATATCAGTGATTTTACTCATTTTTTGTGTTGAAGATCTGTTTGGTTCATAAAGCTTTTAGGATCTAGATCTCAAACTATAGATTTCGTGTTTATTGATTTGATATGTGTCACTATGTGGTGCGCACCATATGTTTGATGAAATGTTCTTTTGAGAACCAAAAGATTCTAAGAACTCTAGTAAAATTTTCCCGTATAATTTTTTGAATTTTTTTATAAATATCTAAAATGCACATGTACATGTATATGTGCATTCGATGGAAAAAATTTAAAAAAATTTATATTCGATAAAATGACTATGTGTACATTTTATGTTATATATTCTGACGTAAAATGTACACATATGCACATCTATTGATTGTGCATTTTTTTTTTCGAAAAAAAAATTTAGTGAATGTATATATACATGTACATTTTAAAGATTTATAAAAAGTTTGAAAAAATCGTATTTTTGTAAGAATAAGAATGTGTGATAATGATAATAGTTCAATGAGGTTGAATGTATTCACATAATAACCATGTTAGAGGAATTGAGGTTGTATATGATGGAAAGGTTATTCAAAATGAAGGGAAAAGGATGGTCAAGTGACATTTCACCAGCAATCAGACATCAGTTAAACTTATTGAAGATAAAGCAAAGGTATTGGCAAGTGTTACCTAGTGGACTTCAGAAATTTGGGACTAGGTGTGAAGGAGAAGCTTATGAGGTCGACCTAGACAACAAAACTTATTCTTGTAGGTTATGGCAGTTGAATGGGTATAGTTGTGTACATTCTGTGGCAGTAATAAGTTTTCTTAATAGAGATGTGGAGAAGTATGTGCATCCATACTTTACTAGAGCTATATACCTAAAGTCTTACAAGTATTACATATCACATATGAATGGCAGTAGCATGTGGCCAGAAACATCTTACTTTCCACCATTGCCACCAAAAATCAGAAGAATGCCTGGAAGGTTTCAAACGTAAGAGAGATGCTACTGAAAGAATTAGGAAGCATAAGGTTTCAAAAACTGGGAAGTCTATGATGTGTAGTGTGTGCCATGAAACGGGACATAACAAGTCAACATGTAAAAAGGGGGAAAGACCAACAAAGTTGAATGTTAAGAAGGCAAAGAAAACACATGGGAATCAGGTACAAGTATAATAGTTTGACCACATGTTATAAATGTACACTAATGTTTGTTGATGAACCAGGATAAAACATGAAGAGACGCATAAGGTGAGCATGCAAAAACTGCACCAGCTGAACAACATGTAACTCACCAACATGCTGCACAAGTTGAGCCTGCAAATAGTATGACACCTAGAAGTTTACCTGCTAAAAAAGAACCTGCAAATACTATGACACCTGGAAGTTTAGTTGGTGAAGGGACTATTGATAACATCAAAATGAGGACTGTGAAGCAAGAAAAACTTGAGAAAGTGAGGAAGTCTGAAATAATTATCAAGACTAAACTTGCAAAAAAATCGTGGGTAATAATGGTGAAGGGAATTCAGTCGATCGTCCAGTGAACATATAATATTTATTGGAAAGTTGTATTAAACTTATTAGTTTTAGTCACTATTACCAGATGTGGTTTAGTAATGTATGTTAACTGTTAAGACATGGGTTAAGACATTGGCATCAATATGGGCATGTAGTGTGCATGCCACTTTTGGATATTTATGATATTGATGCTATTTAAAAAATCTACATTATGCATCATACCTTTATTTATTTTTGTTATAATGGTGGTTTTTATAGCATTGTACTTTAAAATACAAATCAATTATAGCATTGTACTTTTGGATATGTTTTAAACTCACGTGGTATATAACTTAACTTTATTAATTGATGGCATTGTACTTTAAAATGCAAATCAATTATGAAATTGTACTTTAATAATGGATGTCATTTTAGTTACAAACTGCAAATCAATTATACCATTATACTTTAAAATGGAACATTCTTGTTACACTTTGGTGGGATAATGACAAATCAGGTTTTGGTTTGGTCCCCCACTAGTTGTGGCCCCCTTATAATACTCCTAAAATGGTACAATCAAGTTACAAAACGAGGATCATTGTCCCACTATCATATATATATATATATATATATATATATATATATATATATATATATATATATATATATATATATATATATATATATATATATATATATATATATATATATATATATATATATATATATATATATATATATATATATATATTACTTCTGTCTTTTTTACATCAAAAGATGGGTCAGAGATCCTTCTCCACATGATCCCATCCAAAAAAGGGTTCCAACTTTCCACAAAAGTACATGTCCCCACCCTATATAGCTGGACATGACCAAAAATTTGACAATAAACCAACTACAACCACAAGCCATAACTAACAAATACCCCCAAACTACTATCGTAAAAACCACCCTACTAGTCCACAGACCAAACTATACATGCAGTCCACTGACCAAACTACTATCCCAAAAACCACCCTAACCGTTACCCTAACCATTACCATCACCCTTACTATTTCAAGAACCACCCAATTGCCACAAGCACCAAAAACACGACCATCATCCACCTCTTGTAACGCTTCCTCTCCTCCTTCTTCTTTAGCTTCACCATCTCATCCTCCAACTCAATAATCCACAGAACAGAAACCTCGAGTTTAGCTTCTGATTATTCCTTCAGATCAGCAATTTTTTGCTTCAACCTTGGAATTTCTTCCAAATCTTTTTTCTGTGTTCTAACAAGTGCCATCAAACTGCAGACCTCCCCTTTGTAGTGCCTAGACAACTCGTCATCTACCCATCTGAACCATCTACATGCGTTGAATGACACCTGCAACGAAACCCAAAACTTTTATCGGTTAGTGTTTTCCAACAATTTTTTGTTACATTTTAGATCTAAACCCGTAAAGCTAAAGTATCAAACTTGAACCGAACTTACCAAGGATCTGCTGCAGTTAAAAAAATCTCCTCTTAGGGTTTAAATCGGACGATGACAGTCTCAGCTTACCAGTTAATAAACAATCACACTCCGGATACGGTTGATTTTACTCCACGATTCGAAGATAGTGATCGTCGAACACTATTTTTGAGCTAGGAAGCTTCGATTTTACAGAGAGAATTGAAGAGAACGATGAGATGATTTGGGTTAAATTTTGTACACCAACTGCTGCAATTGTCTTTCTTTCACCATTATCGAGTTTTAACGCAGTTTCTTTGAGGCATACGTGTGGTCCAGTCCACGTCAGCCACCACGTGACTTTTTTTCCCCATTTCATTCTTTCGACCAGATAACCTTCTAATAACAATTCGACTGGTTTAAAAGATAGGTATTTTTAGACTTTAATAACTTAGGAGGCCCGAAAATTTGTTAACGGACCTTTTAAAATTTTTTGATATACTTTATAGGGTCAATGTGCCAATAACCATATATATATATATATATATATATATATATATATATATATATATATATATATATATATATATATATATATATATATATATATATATATATATATATATATATATATATATATATATATATATATATATATATATATATATATATATATATATATATATATATATATATATATATATAGAAGTAGGTTCCATTGAGAATGAAAATTATGTTGAGAATGCGAGAATGAATCTCAGCAACATATTTTTTTATTGCCGCTCTAATGCTTTGGCGCCGTCGGAGCGTTGACGCTCTAACGACGAGATATATATTATTATTCACATATGATTTTTACCACCACTTCCACCTTCACCACCTTCGTTACCACCACCACCATCGTCGTCGCCGTCGCCGCCGCCACCTCCCCCAACGCCACCGCCACCAACCACCACCACCGCTACTGCCAACGCCACCACCTCCCTCACTACCGCCGCTACCACCTTTACCACCACCTCCACCATCGCTACCACCACGCACCGCCACCACTACCACCTCCACCACCGCCGCCGCCACCACCTTCGTCACCACCCACCTCCACCAACACCACCACCCCATGAACACCGTCGCCACCATCACCACCATCATCACCACCTCTATCACCATCACCATCATCATCGCGGCCCTCTACCACCATTCCGACCACCACAACCATATATGTATATTTATATATGTTTATTCTTATATGATTATATGAATATTCATATAATCATATATGATTATTCATATATGATTATATGAATAATCATATATGAATATACCCATTCATATATGAATAAATCATATACGAAAAAAACCCAGCTCGTCGTCGTGGAGCGGCGCGCGTCAGCTCTGGCGCATCTAGTGGCCCAGATTCATTCTCACGTTCTCAACATTATTTTCATTCTCAATGGAACCCTCCTCTATATATATATATATATATATATATATATATATATATATATATATATATATATATATATATATATATATATATATATATATATATATATATATATATATATATATATATATATATATATATACACACACACACACACGCACACCATTTACAAATACACATCAAACAAAAACAAGAAAAGAATAATAAATGTGATCCACGTTTACGAATAAAAGGACTGAGTTTTTAAATAATATTTTAGGTCATTAATAAAATAATAAAGAAATGCAATTATCATGTTTAATTTTTGATGAATGTTAATATTTGGAAAACGGATTCGGAAGATATTGCATACATGTTCCAATGTCGATATAAATAAAACCTAGTACAGTATATTTTAAAAAATATTATGTATTAATAAACAAACTTATTAAGGACAGAAAACTTGTTCGCGATCCATAGTCAAAAGGCTCATGAAATTGGACACAAACTACCTTAAAAAGTTCTTTTGCTAAAAGGAGGACGTCGAAAAACACTTTATATGTTTCGCATGAACGTCGATATGGAACATGGATGCATTAGTTCAAAATGATTTACTATGTACAATGATGGATTTGGATTGAAATATTTTCGTAAATTGTTCGTTGTCTAAAAAAAACTGTAATTGAATTGATATCATGTTTTATTGCATAGAAAGTGTATTGTTATGTGTAAAGAATACAAGATCTATGAAGATATGTATCATTTATGCAACTCCAATACTCTGAAAAATCTATATTCAAAATGCATAAAAATCATGTCAATAAACAAATGATAAATGCATAAAATGACCCATAAATATATAAAAACACTTGTAATCATCAGTGAATAACATTATATTGAACATCATACATTTGCAACCTGATACAATTGCTCATATAACCATTAATCAATAACACACATAATCATCAATGAATACAATTGAACATCATACATTTTGCACATGTAACATATAAAACATAAAATACACATAATCATCAATGAATACAGATACTCATCAATGAATACACATAAAACATAAAGAATACACATAACCATCAATGAATAACACGCATAATTGTCAATGAACAACACACATAATCATCAATGAATACACATAAAACATAAAGAATACACATAATCATTAATGATTATAATAAAAAATAAGGATTTCGTGAAAGAACATTGCTATTTCTTACAGTTATCCCATATGAATGTTAATATATTCAACAGTGAATTGCAAAATATTTTTAACAAAAAAATTATGATTAAGTGATAGGTATTCTTATGTATTATAAATATAAAATTATGTATTGTTGGAGTTTAAAATATTTCCAACACTTACGTAAAATGCAAAATATTTTTAAGTACATACTTATTGAATTTTTTATATAAAATGATATATTGCTAATCCACCATGCATACACTTGTTGCTAATTTCCAAGGGACGGATTGTATCATGCAGTGATCAAAATGATTATTTTTTTTTTTTTGGAACCGGCAAATATATTATAAAAATACCAACCCTAGCAAGGCGCTAGAGAAGGAAAAGGAAAAACAACGACAAAGTTCAAATTACAAACAGTTTAACGGGGATCTAATCCAATCAACCCAATCAATATAACACCTGCCATATCTATGTTTAACCCACAAAAAAGTCATAGACTTAATCGAATCGATAACCTTAATCGGATCACCAGCAACACCATTGAAAATACTATCATTTCTGGTCCGCCAAAGCATCCACAAAGCACCATAGAGGATCACAAACATAGCCTTTTTCTTGCGTTTGGAGCCCAACTTCAATCTAACAGCCTCGTCAATGGTACCTCTGACCGTGTTGGCATTAAACTTCCCAATACCGCACCACATCGCCAACATCCTCCACACATGATCCGCAAACGGGCAAACCACTAGAAGATGATCGGAGGTTTCAACCCCCGAGATACAAGCATTGCACCAGTGTGAGTCTACCTTAACATTCCTGCGGGTGAGTGCCATCATAGTTGGGATTCGACCCAATCTTGCTCGCCAAACAAAACAAAGAACTTTCATTGGGACCCACTTAAACCATGGAAATTCACCATCACAGATTAAGTGGGGGGATCTATCTATTCTCGATCTCATCATTGCTACAGAGAAGTTTTCCTTGCAAAAATCCGAATCCCACGAGTCGCCGGTTTGTGATCTTCTAATAACATCATGAACTAGAATGTTTACTTTTCTAAGTTCATTTTTGCATCGAACAATATTATTCCAAACTCCAGGAATATATTTTGAAGCAACAACATCATCATTCGGAACCCCCAAGTAGTGTATACTGTTTATAATGCAGGACCATAATGAATTAGGGGAAGTTTTGAGCTTCCACCACCATTTAGATAATAAAGAGATATTAAGGGCCTTAATGGAACCTAAACCGAGACCGCCAACATCACGTGGAGCTATTAATCTCTCCCAAGCCACCCAATTGATCTTTTGTGTCTCACCTTCTCCCCCCCAAATAAAGTTCCTACGAATTCTCTCCAGCTTTTCAATTATACCTGTTGGGGCAGCGAAGATCGATAGATAGTAGTTGGGGAGATTGCCCAAGACGGCTTTAGCAAGCGTTATTCTACCACCAAAACTTAGATTTTTAGATTTCCATATCGACAGTTTTGATTTGAACTTATCTACAATTGGCTTCCAATTTTTAATTAAGTTCATATTGGCCCCAACCGGAACCCCAAGAAACGTAAAGGGGAGGGAAGCCGGCTCACACCCAAGCGGGGCAGCCCCACTCTCAACTTCTCGATCAATCACACCAATGCCAATAACTTTTGATTTGTTAAAATTCACTTGAAGCCCCGAGGAAACATAAAAACATCTAAGAATACGGGCAAGGTTGTCAATATTAATCTTTGACCATTCACCCAAAAAAATCGCATCATCCGCGTAGAATAGGTGTGACAGCGGGGGATCGACATTAGGAATAGAAATACCCCTAAAAATATCCTTTTCAATAGCTTCTTTCATAGCAATATTTAATCCCTCCATAGCAATGATGAAGAGAAATGGCGAGAGAGGGTCACCTTGGCGAACACCTTTCTGAAGCGGGAATTCACCTGTCGGACTACCATTCACAATCACCGAAGCCTTTGCTGATGCCAAACACCCTTTTATCCACATTCTCCATTTGTCTCCAAAATTCATTTGCGACATCATAGAATCCAAGTAACCCCAATTTAATGAGTCAAAGGCCTTATTAAAGTCCGCTTTGAAGATAAGAATTTTTTTCTTTTTCGCCTTCCCCCAAGAGCAAACTTCATTTACAATAAGCGGACCCTCCAGGATGTATCTATTAGACACAAACGCCGTTTGAACATCATCAATGCATTCACCAATCACTGTCTTTAATCTGGAGGCAGGTAGCTTAGAGATAATCTTATAGATAGACCCAATAAGGCTAATGGGTCTATAATCTTTAAGAACAAGAGGGTCCTTTATCTTGGCAACTAGTGTAATAAAAGAGGAATTGCATCCTCTTGATAAAGAGCCGAATGCCTCAAAATATCTAACACACCCAACAATATCATCCTTTAGCACCGGCCAAAAGCGTTTGAAGAATTTAAAAGTAAAGCCATCAGGCCCCGGGGCTTTCTCGCTACCACAACTCCAAATAGCGTTTTTAATCTCATCACAAGAAAAAGACTCCTCTAAAAAATCTCTGCTAGCGTCAGAAATCATTTTAAATTTACTGCTGTGAAATTTTGGTCTATTTGCCCATCTTTCGCTGAATTTATCAGCAAAAAATCGCACCGCCTCTGCTTTCATGGCCTCCGGGTCACTTGCCCAATCACCATTAATTAGAATGCCATGTATATGATTCCTTCTCGTGCGGTTGGAAACATAACCATGAAAAAAACGAGAATTTTCATCTCCGTCTATCGTCCATTTAATCCGGGCTTTTTGCTTCAAATCAATGATTGCACGTCTTTCAATCTCCTCTATTCTCCCTGAGATTCTGGTTCTTTCAGTCAAGTCGACATCATTAAAACAACCGCTATCAATCCTCTTGTCCATATCGGTACGCACCTCCTTGAGTTTTAAAAGTTCTGCAGACTCCTTAGAAAACTCTACAAATCGCCATTCACGAATCGCCTTTTTGATTGCTTTCAATTTATTCAGAAGCCTCGAGTCGGGGGAGCCAAAGCCAATGAACTCACGACAGGCCTTGATAACTACATCATCGAAGCCTTCCGTGGTTAGCCACGAATTAAAAATTTTAAAAGGAATGGGACCAAAGTTTGCTCTGGATTGGGTCAGAAGAATGGGACAATGATCTGATTTATCTCTAGATAAAGCCGTGACTGAAACGTGAGGGAATATCTTGGAGAACTCCGAACAAACAAGAAACCGATCTAGTTTGCTAAGTTTCGCACCAGATTGTTGGAAATAAGTAAAGCGAAAACCCCCCATTTTAGGTTCATGAAATCCCGCTAGGTCGATGAAGTTGTTAAAATGATTAGCACTAGATTGACAGAACAAGGAGTTAATACGTTCCTCCGGTCTTCTCACCACGTTAAAATCACCAAAAACAATCCAACATGCTGAGCGAGAATTTTTTATAAGAAGCAACTCCTCCCATAACTTGCGTTTCTCTGAGGGGGGTTGAGGTCCATAAACATTCACAAACGCCACCGGACTAGAGTATAAAGAACAGATGCCAATAACAATAAAAAAGGAACGAGATTTAATGACCTCAGAAGAAGTGAAAAAATTCCTGTCCCAAATAGATACAAGTCCACCTGATCTGCCAGAGGCATTTTCATACTCAAATTCAAAATTGTAATCACCCCAACATTCTCTAATCATTTGGCGATTAAGAGACCCATCAAGATGGGTTTCCTGTAATCCAATAAAAGAGGCTTTATGTAGACGACGAAGCGATTGCACCCATTCTTTTTTGTGAGATTCACCAAGACCACGAACATTTAAAGATACTATATTCATCGATTATGATTGCATGCACCTGTCTCACCCATAGCTGCAATGAGGATCTCATTATCCCCATCAATATCAAATCCAATCGCGCGCCCAATCCTTGCTGTGCGCATAATCTCAGGGGTAGAAATTATTGTCGGGTCAAAATGAGTATTATTAGAAACTGGATGAGAGGGAGATTTGTGAAAATTAATTTCTTGGGTATCCATCGGAGGTTCATCAGACTCGAAATTAGGGGGAGGGGGGATATTTCTGTCGGCTTGAGTAATGTTTCTAATTTTCCGTCTCTTGGCGTAAGACCCGGAGAATTCAGCGTTTGGTCCCAAGGTATCCAGATGGCCTGTATCATTAAGCTTTCCAAAATCCTGGCCCACATTTTCGCTATTTACTGGCCCACCATGTGGTGGAGTAGCCCACTTGGAGTTAAACGGCCCAAAACAGCCATTAGGTATCAAGTTTTTTAAATCGCCAAAAGATAGATTGTCTGATGCAAGCGAATTATCTTCCTTGGAATATCCACTGTTCACCACCGTTGGGGAATTGCGTAGAGGCTGTTGAGGTTCCCCAGGATTGGATCTATTTTTTTCGTGCGAATAATTAATGGACGGCTGCATGGGAGCCGGAGCGTCACCTACCATCTCCCTCGATTGATCGGCGAATTCTTCGCCGGCGGTGGTCCCCCGGAAAGAATCTTCCACATTTTCTGTATCAACCCCAACAATTTCTCCGTCTTCGATTTCGTCTTCATCGTCCTCAATCATCACCGTGTCAGAAATACCAACTGAATCATCCTCATTCTCACTGAAATCGACCAGTTCATCATCTTCTTCATTCATCACGAACTCGGTTGAATTAAGAGGGAACAATCCATCATCATATTCCAAGACACTCACATTCGAGAGTTGCCCATCACATTCAATAAGAACTTCATCATCTATCCTCTTACGGGATTCCGTAAGAATACATAACCTACCATGTGATAAGTCTCTGGCTTCAGGAGAAGCCTCGAATGGGACTAAGACCCTACCAAATTTTCCAGCTATGCAATCAAAATTCCTCCTGTCCCAAAGTTTTAATGGCATACCAAAGATTTTCACCCAAGTCACCCTATCAAAGTGATTTTGATATAGGTTTGCTCTAGAGAACGTCAAAAACCAGTCGTCCTTGACCCTTAAGAATGCATTAACATCATCTATTGATCTGAAACTAAGACATACCTTGAGACCACCAACGTATTTCAAGGAGAAAGCTTCGTCGTCACCCATTGAGATTCCTGGATTAAGGCTGTGGACATGCTCCATACTGATCGCCTCCCCCAAGAATGTCAAATCATTCCCAACCCATTCAGCCATAACCGCGTTTGGATGAAGGGAGATTGGGTTCACAGACGGAGGAGGTGGAGGGGGAGGGGGGGGAGGCATGTCACATCCGGCTACAACCGAAGCAAAAGTTCTACCGTCACGGATGTTACTTCTCTTTTCTGAAGTGGTTTTGGTGTTTACCGGTTTACTTCTGTAACGAAAATCTCCGACTCTCTTCTTTTGTTTCCTCTCGAACTTTGCAACATTCACCTGTAGATTTCTGCCCGCGAATGATAAATTCTGTAGGGAAGCTTCAAGGTTTCTCCCATTTCTTACATTCATAAATCGTATGAACGCAAAGTTTCTTTTGTTTGCATCTTTCTTTTGTGCGATGTATACGTCCGATAGCTCCCCAAAATTTTCAAATAATCTCCATAACTCGCCTTTGTTAGTGTTCACCGGTAAATTAGAAACAAACATGGTGGTCACCGATGGGGGTTCCGGTGGTTTTCTCCGACGACCAAAAACCTGTGTCCATTCGTCTCCCGTATTCGCCATTTCAAACCCAATCAAAAAGATTATTTGTTATCTTTTACATACTACAGGGCATTAATTGAGATTCTCACCGGCCATTATCACCGGTAAACTTCGGTCAAAATATTGCTCTTTTCCTGTTTGAGCAAAATAATAATAACAAAACAAGTTAATTACAAAAACTTCAACAACAATTTCGATAGATGGATTAATCGTGCGCCAACTGGCCTAAAAGGCTCGATTAATTCTGATTTACGCATGGTACTTAATTTAAGATTTAAATGGGAATTGAATTAAATACCGATTAACTAGGTTTAGCCTTGGATAGATTGTTATCAGAATCACGGGAAAACTTCGATCAACATCTTGCTTCTTTTCCGTTTCTTTTTTTTTCTTGTTTGTCGTTGCTTGGGTTTGATCAAGAAAAAAGAACATATATATATATATATATATATATATATATATATATATATATATATATATATATATATATATATATATATATATATATATATATATATATATATATATATATGTTAGATGCATTTTGTGCATCTTTTCTAAGCCCATTTTCCCTTTCTTTATTTCTTTTTTTTTAGTAATTTACATGCATTATAGTTAATTTTCGGGGACTTGTGGTACTTCATAATTTGTGTTGAATTTCAGGTGGAAAGGAGCAATTGGAGTGGATTGGAGCTTTGGAAGGTGGAACGTAGAGAATGGAGCATAAATGGAGCGGAGCAATGGAGCACAATGGAGCATTTGAAGCTTGGAAGCGTGGAAATGAAGTTGGAGTCATTTCGGAGCCTAAAAAAATGAAGAAACGGAGTCTTTTTGAATGACACGGGTCGTGTAGCCTTTACACGGGTCGTGTAGAGCTGTAAGATCGACCAAAATCCCATCCGTGTATTACACGGGTCGTGTAATGTTTTACACGGTCGTGTAATACCCAGTTCTATATACATTCAAAGAACACGACCCGTGTAATATTTTACACGGTCGTGTAATCCTGAAAAACTGTTTCTATGACAGTTTTGTACACGGTTTTAAGGGGATTTTTGGTGGTTTTTTTGGACATTCTTCATTGGAGACAGAGAAAGGACGATTTTGGAAGAAGGAGTTTGATTTAAAACACTTGGAAACATTTGAATTATCGTTTTAATTACTCGTTGTAAGTACATTTAGCAACATTTTATTGCTTTTCATCAAGGAGATTTAGCCATTTCATGTGTGGCTAAATCTTTCTTTATTCCGGTTCTGTAGACACAAGATTTGGCACAAATCATTTGACTATCGTTATGTTCTTCATCTAGCATTTTGAATTTAAGCATTAAAGTTCCATTTGATTCTCATGTTGGTTCATGTTGGCCACTAGAATTGATATGTTTGTCAAATTTGTTATTTCAATCTTGAAATCCGTAATTGTTTCATCATTGAATGTTTGTAACAACACCGAATTGATTTTCATTGGATGAATTCGTGTGTAATTCAAAATACACATTTTTACATTTCCGAGCTTACGAGAAATATTGAATGTAAATTGGTTGGTCTAAATGAATCTTTACTCATTTTCCTTGATATAAACTCAAAAGCTTGTTTGATTTATATAAAAGGAAAATTGGATTACTTCAAAGAGCACATTTTGTTGTAATTACTTAAAAGGACTGAAGTGTTAGAGCTCGGTAACACTTTGAAATCAATTTTAGATGAAATTGACATAATTTCTAGTCTTATAATGATTGCCTAATCAAGTGTGTTGAACAGAATCAGAATCCATCTGATTTATTGTATTTTAATCAATTTAATGTTTAGCTATCTAATTTAAAACATTCAAAACCCCCCTGTTATTCGTATCTCAAGTAAGCATCGGTGTAAGAATTTGTCCCTTGTCCCTGAGGATCGACCCCTGCTTATCATATACTATTCTTATAGTGGGTTGAGCAGTGTGTATTTATTCTTAATCATTTTTATCCCAATTCATTTGTTGAGTTTGACGCCTCAACAAATTGGCGCCGTTGCCGGGGACACGGCAGTACTAATTGTTTATGCCGAGATCTTTACGTACAGGTACACCAATTCCAGTTGATTCGGAGATTGAAAAGACAGCAAAGAAGCTACGGAAACAAGCTAAGCTTCGGAAGAGGCAACAGCCGGGTTCCAGAACTTCTACATCATCAAACCCTCCGGTCATCAACATTTGGAAGGAAATACCCCTTTCAAGTGAAACCGAAACAGATACACCATATTCATCACCCCAATATTCATCTAGAGAACCCTCACCACCAGTATCACCAATACAAAATACTCCACAACCAAATTTTACAATCCCCATAATACCCGAGGTAGAGATCACCGGATCTCCTACCCGAGATATGGCCGCTGAAAGAACCTTACGTGATTGGGCGACTCAAGATGTCACCCAACAACCTTTATGCATCACTTATCCCGCGATGATGAATTTTGAGCTGAAGTCGGGATTGATTCATCTACTACCAAGTTTTCGTGGTTTGGAGAACGAAGACCCCCATAAGTTCCTAAAAGAATTCCATGTAGTTTGCGTTGGTATGAAGCCACACGATGTGACTGAAGACCAAATCAAGTTAAGGGCATTCCCCTTTTCACTTCAAGATGCAGCCAAGGAGTGGCTATATGACCTACCACCGGGGTCGGTCACTACGTGGAATGATCTAGCACGACTTTTCCTTGATAAGTATTTCCCAGAAACAAGAGTTTCGAGCTTGAGGCGAGAGATAATTGGCATAAAGCAAGGGAAAAGAGAAGCTCTCCACACCTATTGGGAGCGTTTCAAGAAACTTTGTGCACGATGCCCGCAACACGGGATTAACGAATACCAACTTTTTTGTTATTTCTGTGAAGGTCTCACCCCGATGGAGAGAAGACTTATCAATGCATCTAGTGGAGGGTCTTTGATAGATAAAACACCATCTCAAATCCGAGCTTTGATAGAAAAGATGTCTGAAGATTCAAAGCACACGAAAATGGAAGATGAATGGTACGCAGATCCACCGAGAGGAGTCAAGGAAGTATCAACTCCGCACATAGAAAACCAAATTTCTGAGTTGACTAAGGCAGTGATGCAGCTCACAAAGGACAAGGGAGTAGAACCACCACCGATTAGAGCTTGTGGTATTTGTCTCCAATATGGGCATCCAACCGACATGTGCCCTATGCTTCAAGAAGATACGGAGAAAGTTCAAGCAGTTGGTGGATACCAAGGCCAAAATCAACGCAACTTTGATCAACCTAGAAACCAAAACTGGGGATTTCAACCAAACTCGAATTACCAACCTAGACCATCAACACAAAGACAACTTTACCAACCCAATAATCATCACCAACCAAATTTTCAGCCATCTCATCAACACAATTATCCCCCTCCTCCTCAAAATCACAATCAAGGAAGTAGTAGTTCTTCGGGTATGTCTTTGGAGGACATAGTGAAAAGCCTGGCCACGAGCACTCAAGCCTTTCAAAATGAAACAAAGGCAAGCATCAAAAGTCTAGAGCAACAAGTTTCACAATTGGCAAACTCGATGAGTAAGATGGAGACACAAGGTAAATTGCCCTCACAAACAGAGAAGAACCCGAAACACAATGCGTGCGCAATTACCTTGAGAAGTGGGAAGGCATATGATGGACCAAGAATACCTGAGGATGAGGAAGACGAGTTAGAGGTGAAGAAGGATGAAACAACATCAAGCAACAACAAGAAGCAAAAGCAAGTTCAAATTGAAGCTCAAGTTACACCACCACCGTTCCCGTCAAGATTGAGGAACATGAAGCGCGAAAAAGAAGATGAAGAGATTTTGGAGTTATTTCGAAAGGTGGAGGTAAATATTCCTCTACTTGATGCCATTAAACATGTCCCAAAATACGCAAAGTTCCTTAAGGAACTTTGCTCATCAAAAAAGAAATTAAGAGGTAGAAGAACGGTAAGGGTAGGCGAAAATGTTTCAGCAATCATACAGAAACGCCTACCGAAAAAACGCAAGGATCCCGGAGTTTTTGCGGTTCCTTGTAAAATGGGAAATCTTACCGTTCCACGTGCCATGTTGGATCTCGGTGCCTCAATTAATGTTCTACCATTTTCTGTTTTTAAAACTTCAAATTTGGGAACATTAAAGAGAACCGGTGTACTTATCCAATTGGCCGACCGTTCAATAGTACACCCGAAGGGTGTATTGGAGGACGTGTTAGTCCAAGTGGGTGAGTTACTTTTTCCAGCAGATTTCTTTGTTGTGGACATGGGCGATGATGATGCCCCAAACTTGAATTCCATTCTACTAGGGAGACCATTTATGAGTACCGCATCTACGAAAATTGATGTTCGTGCGGGTACTATTTCCATGGAATTTGATGGGGAGGTAGTGAACTTTAACATTTTTGATGCCATGAGATACCCTACCGATGAATCGTCCGCGAATTTTGTGGATATTATCGAACCGTTAACCGAAGAATGTTTCAGTTTATCTAACCCCGATGTGCTAGCATTGGTTCTAGACAGAAATTTTGATGTTAAGACAGTAAAGGAGCTAGCAGAAAAGTTCACGGTGGATGATGAGATAGTTGAAGTTGCTGCATTTTTAGACGAGAAGAAGAAGGAGAGGTACAATGCCCCAAAGATTAAACTACCGACTCCTACAGAAAAGTTGTTGCCATCGATAGTGCAAGCACCCGAGCTTGAGTTAAAAACTCTTCCCGATCACCTAAAGTATGCTTACCTTGGGGATGAAAAGAAATTACCGGTAATTGTCTCAAGTAAGTTGTCAAAAGATGAGGAATATGAGTTGGTGCACACTTTGAAGCGTTACAAAGAAGCCATCGGTTGGACAATAGCCGATATCAAGGGATTAAGCCCTTCACTTTGCATGCACAAGATCCTTATGGAGGAGGATTTCAAGCCAACTCGAGAAGCTCAAAGGAGGTTAAACCCACCGATGATGGAGGTGGTGAAGAAAGAGATCTTAAAGTTGTTAAATGTCGGTATGATTTACCCAATTTCCGACAGCAAATGGGTAAGTCCAGTTCAAGTTGTCCCGAAAAAATCAGGTATAACAGTAACTCAAAATGTCCATGGAGAACTAGTCCCCACCCGTGTGCAAAACGGGTGGCGTGTTTGTATAGACTACAGAAAACTCAACAATGCAACCCGAAAAGATCATTTTCCACTGCCGTTTATTGACCAAATGTTAGAACGGTTAGCGGGAAAGACTCACTATTGCTGCCTTGACGGGTATTCGGGATTTCATCAAATTCCCGTAGCACCCGAGGATCAAGAGAAAACTACTTTCACTTGTCCTTTCGGTACCTTTGCATATAGGCGGATGCCATTTGGCCTTTGCAATGCCCCCGCCACATTTCAGAGGTGCATGGTGAGCATCTTTTCGGATTATGTTGAGGAGATTATTGAGGTTTTTATGGATGATTTTACGGTTTATGGAAACTCTTTTGAAGAATGTTTGAAAAATTTAACAAAAATTTTGGAACGATGTATTGAGACCAATCTTGTTTTAAATTATGAAAAGTGTCATTTTATGGTCGATCAAGGTCTTATACTCGGTCATATTGTTTCTTCAAAAGGGTTGGAGGTCGACAAAGCTAAGATAGATGTTATTCAATCGTTACCTTACCCCACTTGTATCCGAGAGGTACGCTCTTTTCTTGGTCACGCAGGTTTTTACAGGAGATTTATCAAGGAATTCTCGAAGATAGCTAGACCGATGTGTGAGTTGCTGCAGAAAGATGTAGACTTTGAGTTTTCCGAGACATGCAAGAAGGCATTTGACCAATTGAAGGAGATGTTGATTACCGCCCCAATACTTCAATCACCGGATTAGAGTTTGCCATTCGAGATCATGTGTGATGCGAGCAATCACGCAGTGGGTGCGGTGTTGGGACAAAGGAAGGAAAAGGTACCTCATGTCATCTATTACGCTTCCAAGACACTTGACAACGCGCAGAGCAATTATTCCACCACAGAAAAAGAACTATTGGCAATCGTTTTCGCCTTGGAAAAGTTTCGACAATATCTTTTGGGTTCCAAAGTGATCATCTTCTCCGATCACGCAGCCCTTAGATATTTGCTTGCAAAGAAGGACTCCAAGCCGAGACTCATTCGGTGGATTTTGCTACTTCAAGAGTTCGACCTTGAAATAAAGGACAAGAGTGGAAAGCAGAATTTGGTCGCAGATCATCTCAGCCGCATCATAGCACCCGAAGATTCCACTCCCATTCGTGACACATTCCCAGATGAACATCTTTTCGCAACAAAAGTGGCGCCATGGTATGCGGATTTAGTTAATTATTTGGTTACCAAGGAATTTCCACAAGATGTTACCCGATGGCAAAAGGACAAGATCAAGAAAGAAGCTAAGAGATACGTATGGGATGAGCCATATCTGTGGAAATACTGTGCTGATCAGGTAATCCGCCGATGTGTTGATCAATCCGAGGTACAATTTATTCTCACATTTTGTCATTCGTATGCGTGTGGGGGACATTTTGGTCCCCAACGAACTGCACGAAAAGTCCTTGAAAGCGGTTTCTATTGGCCACACATCTTTCATGACTCGTATGTTTTTTGTGCGAGTTGTGATAGATGTCAAAAGACCGGGTCCATAAGCTCTAGAAATCAAATGCCACTTACCCCAATTTTAGTTTGTGAAATCTTTGACGTATGGGGTATAGACTTTATGGGACCTTTTCCGCCATCTTTTGGTTTTTCTTATATTTTGGTGGCGGTGGACTACGTGTCCAAGTGGGTGGAGGCTAAGGCCACCCGTACTAATGATTCAAAAGTGGTTGTAGATTTTCTCAAATCACAGATCTTTTCAAGATTCGGAACACCACGAGCCCTCATAAGTGACCGAGGGACCCACTTTTGCAATCGTACGTTGGAAGCAGTGTTGAAGAAATATGGAGTCACGCATCGCATTTCCACTGCTTATCACCCACAAACAAATGGCCAAGCTGAAGTTACCAACCGCCAAATCAAGCAAATTCTAGAAAAAACGGTGAATCCGACTCGGAAGGACTGGAGTATAAGATTGGAGGACACGTTATGGGCATACCGTACAGCGTTCAAAACGCCTATTGGTATGTCCCCATACCGCCTCGTTTTCGGAAAACCATGTCGCTTACCTGTTGAATTGGAGCACAAAGCCTTTTGGGCGGTAAAACAATTCAACTTGAGTGAGGATGAAGCCGGAACAAAGAGGAAACTTGATATTCAAGAACTTGAGGAGATCCGAAATGACGCGTACGACAATGAGGTAACTTATAAGGAGAAAACGAAAGCGTATCATGACAAGATGATCTCGAGGAAGGTCTTTGCGAAAGGTCAAAAGGTATTACTCTATCATTCTCGCTTTAAATTGATTCCCGGTAAATTACGGTCCCGTTGGGTAGGACCTTTTGTTGTTACTGACGTTTTTGAGCATGGAGCTATAGAAATAGTTAGTCCACAAACCGGGAAGACTTTTAAAGTGAACGGTCATCGTTTGAAGCCTTACTATGAAGGTTTCGTCACGAAGAATGAAGAGGAGGAGAAGGTGGAGAGCCCACAATACAAAGATTGACAAGTGAACAAGTGGGCCACGTCGAGCCAACGACTTTAAATGAAGGCGCTGACCGGGAGGCAACCCGGATTTTTATTGCTTTATGTTATTTATGTCAAGACTTTCGTATTTTCACTTTTCGTACAATTTCTTTTTCATTTTAAATGTTTCCAATGACTTTGTACCGCGAATGTGAAAAAACCGAGCACATCTAATTCATGCGGGTCGCCAAGGTATGTAAGCACGAACGAGAGAAGTGGAACATTTGAAAATTTTCAAAAATAAGGAACACGGGTCGTGTAATTAAAACCCGGGCGTGTTTCCCTTGCAAAATTTAACCAGTGAATTACACGGGTCGTGTTAAAATCAACACGGGTCGTGTAGTTTAAAATGGAAATTTTCACAATTTTTACACGGGTCGTGCACGGGTCGTGTAGGTCTAAAAGGAAAATTACCGTGAATTACACGGGTCGTGTAATTGGTAACACGGTCGTGTAGTTTGAGAGCCAAAATTCCAATTTTCCACCCGTGAATTACACGGGTCGTGTAATATATTACACGGTCGTGTTCGTGCCAGTTCCAAAAATCATCTTTAACCCGTGAATTACACGACCCGTGTAATATATTACACGGTCGTGTAACGTGAATGTGCAGTTTTTAAAACCCGAATTTTCTCACACTTTACCCACTTTCTCTTCCATTTTCACGCACGGTTCTCCCCTCTTTCTCTACCCTTCGCGATTTTTAACCCTAAGTCTTGCAAGATCTTGTTTTCCATTGTTCGATTTCTTCATCTAAGGTGTGTATCCCTACTCTACCTCCATCTTCTTCCCCATCTTGAAGCTTAAAAGGGCAACAATGGTGAAAAAGGGGTTTTTCAAAACCCTAGGTCCGATTTTCTGCACAAACCTTTAAATTTCTTCCATGTTTTTGCAGATTAAGCTTGGGGAAGACAAGGATTAAGGAAGAACAAGCTTTTCAACGATCCAAGATTTGTGATTCTACTCAGTTTTGCTCGGATCCGTTAGGTACACTCGCTCCTTGTTGTTCTTTACTTAGAAACTGGTAGGTGGTGTTTGGAATTAGGATTTTTGAGTTTTGTAAAACCGTTTTTGGTGTTTCAACTCTTTTTCCCGCGTTTGTCAACGGATATTTGAATTGTTCATTGTGGTCCCGTTGTGCCCAATCTTGACTTTTCTGTTGACTTTTTCCCACGTGCCCTTTAACCTTTATTTTTTGCAAATGGAGGGCTCTTCTCGTAAACGCACCAAAACCATTGCGAACAAGAAAAAATCTTCTCGACGCCATAGGTCCCTGACTCCAGAATTGTCTCCCCTCCTTCCCGATCATTGGGAAGTTGAATTTGTGGATCAAGCCCACCGCACTCGCTTTGAGGGTCTCTTAGACCGCCAATTTGTGGCACAAAAATTTGCACATGTCGATTCCCTCCGTGAACTATCTGTTCTTAATCAGGTGCAAGCGCTTTTTCAAAACATTGGGTGGGACAATATCTTAAATTTGAATGCTCCGTCCTATGCACGACCATCTAGGGAAATTCTATCCTCCCTAGCTTTTGAAAATAATATCCTTTCGTTTCGGTTAGCCAATCGTTCTCTTAGCATCCATGTCGACCAAATTGCTGAACTAGTGGGTCAAGACACTGCCGGTACATTAGATCCGTTTGAGTCCCGGGCCAGGAGAGCGGATAATGATGTGCTCCGACGTGGGTGGTCCGCCATAACTCCCAATCAGGTATACCACCCCAGTTCAGCCAAAGCCTCTTCGATCGTCCACCCAGTCTTGAAAGTTGCTCACCGCATCCTTGCCTCGGTTGTGTTTCCTCGGGAGGAACTCAGCACGGTCACTGCCATGGAATTAAAAATCCTTTTGGCCATGATTTCGGGTACTCCTCAACGACCTCATTTTGGGCATTGTGTTGTCAATCGGCTCCAGCGTTTGGCACGTGTCAATGCTGGCCAATTCTTTGGTGGTGGACTATTAACTCTGATCGTTGAAAGCCCTTTCATCGGTCTAGAGTTCTCGCCTGATGAGCCCATCCTTCCAGGCGGTCACTTTCTGACGACCTCGGTCCTTGAGACCATGCACTTATTTCGTCGGAGCTACAGTAACTTTCTTTGGTCTGTCCCCAGTGCCTTAAATATTGCCGAATTAAGGATCGGTCATCATAATGCTCATCTTCTCCAGCTTGACCCCAATAATCTGAGCCTGACCGATTGGCTTTTGCACGACCTCCTTCACCCCGACCAGCCCGCTCCGACATTTGTGCCACCATCCACCCATGATGCGGGCCCATCCACTACCCACCATGAGGAGGATGATGATCCGTCTTCTGTTGACGGCCGGCTATCCCGCATTGAGGATACTCTTTCCGGCCTTCGTACGGATTATCACTCCCTCCACACCACTGTCCGCTCCATCGACACCCGCCTTACCACTTTCCATACCGAGTACACCCAAAATTGGGGCCAACAACAACAGCATTGGGAACAACAGAGGCAGTATTGGGAAAACCAGCAACAACAATACTCCGACATGTATTCACTGTTCCAAAGTTGGTCTCCCTTTCCACCCCAATTTCCGCCACCACCCCCGGAATCTTAGGCGCGTTTCCCCCTTTCCAAGCATCGCGGACGATGCTCAATCTTAAGCTTGGGGAGGGGGAATTCATTTTCATTCATTCATGCATTTTTTTGTACAAATTTTTTAAATTTTTGTAAATAATTAGATTTTATTTCAAATTAATTTTCATTTTTCATATTTTCATGCATTTCATACTTTAAAAAAAAAAAAAAAAATTGTTTAGTTGACCTTTCATAGAGTTTGTTGTTTAGTGTTTTGTGTCCCGGTTTGCTTGTATTTTCATTATATCAAAAATAAATGAAAATTGAGCTTACTCCAATATGCTTCGTTAAAACAGAAAATGATAGGGATGGAAACGTTAACCTCATCTCTCTAGGCGTAAAAGTAGTTTTTACAATGTGAAAATTATAAACTTTTGAACAAGCCTTGTTGATGCAAAACGAGAAAGGGTAAACAAATTCTTGAAGCAAAGTAACAACTAGGAAGGGGCAACACAGTTGTAAACAAGGTTTATCTCCTTTTACTCCCCATTGTACATCTTAGTTTAAGTCTCGTTGGACCCTACTGGTCTATTCACTCAGTCTTCCCAAAGTATTCAAATGGTGGGCTCTCTAAACCGCAATCAAATCAAGGAGGATTTCAAGAAACCAAAATCAAAGTCAAACTCAAATCAAGAAGTCCTCTACAAATAATCAAGACGGAGAGTCCAAATCATATGAAGAAAAATTCAATCAAATCAAGCAATTCCAAATGAAGAAATCAAAAATCAAAGTTCAAAGATTGAAGAAGGTGTGACACAAAAACCACACCTAAAAGCAAGTACATTTCAAGAAATCAAGTTAAAGTCAAATCCAAGTGAAGTGTGCAAGCCAAGACTGAGTGAGGTGATAGGTAGGGGGAAATAACAAAAAAACGAGATTTAGACTGAGGCGTTATTTGGGGGGTTTAGGTTGAGATGAGCCCTTTAGGATATGATGTTTCCTTGCTATGAGTTAGTTTGTCTTAGGAAGGTGTTTAAAGTTTCAAAAGTTGGATTGGGAAGGCCTGGTTAAAAATTTTATAATTTCCCGACCGTAAGGGCTGATTTTTCGCTAGGGGTTTTGTAGGAGAACGTCTTTTGTCCGTGATTCCGTTGAAGCTAACTTGGAGTAGGAAATAACCATGTGATTTTAATGGAAAATGAATATATATGGTAAAGTTAATTGGGATGTGGGACATTGGATAATAAACTTAAGGTTTGGTCAATTAAACAACCAAAAAGATTTACATTTGCACTTTATTTTTCTCTTTTAGTTTAGTAATTTTGCATTTCTTTCATCATGGCATTTGCATTTGCATTTCATAAAGATTTCTTTCTGCGTTTCGGCTTAGGATCTTAGTCATCAAATCTTTTCCTGACTCGTTCTTATTGATTCTCTTACTTGGGGACAAGTAATGTCTTAAGCTTGGGGAGATTTGTTAGATGCATTTTGTGCATCTTTTCTAAGCCCATTTTCCCTTTCTTTATTTCTTTTTTTTAGTAATTTACATGCATTATAGTTAATTTTCGGGGACTTGTGGTACTTCATAATTTGTGTTGAATTTCAGGTGGAAAGGAGCAATTGGAGTGGATTGGAGCTTTGGAAGGTGGAACGTAGAGAATGGAGCATAAATGGAGCGGAGCAATGGAGCAATGGAGCACAATGGAGCATTTGAAGCTTGGAAGCGTGGAAATGAAGTTGGAGTCATTTCGGAGCCTAAACAAATGAAGAAACGGAGTCTTTTTGAATGACACGGGTCGTGTAGCCTTTACACGGGTCGTGTAGAGCTGTAAGATCGACCAAAATCCCATCCGTGTATTACACGGGTCGTGTAATGTTTTACACGGTCGTGTAATACCCAGTTCTATATACTTTCAAAGAACACGACCCGTGTAATATTTTACACGGTCGTGTAATCCTGAAAAACTGTTTCTATGACAGTTTTGTGCACGGTTTTAAGGGGATTTTTGGTGGTTTTTTTGGACATTCTTCATTGGAGACAGAGAAAGGACGATTTTGGAAGAAGGAGTTTGATTTAAAACACTTGGAAACATTTGAATTATCGTTTTAATTACTCGTTGTAAGTACATTTAGCAACATTTTATTGCTTTTCATCAAGGAGATTTAGCCATTTCATGTGTGGCTAAATCTTTCTTTATTCCGGTTCTGTAGACACAAGATTTGGCACAAATCATTTGACTATCGTTATGTTCTTCATCTAGCATTTTGAATTTAAGCATTAAAGTTCCATTTGATTCTCATGTTGGTTCATGTTGGCCACTAGAATTGATATGTTTGTCAAATTTGTTATTTCAATCTTGAAATCCGTAATTGTTTCATCATTGAATGTTTGTAACAACACCGAATTGATTTTCATTGGATGAATTCGTGTGTAATTCAAAATACACATTTTTACATTTCCGAGCTTACGAGAAATATTGAATGTAAATTGGTTGGTCTAAATGAATCTTTA
>CM042011.1:16964782-17019782 GCA_023525715.1 Cichorium intybus
ACTTATTCTACTTAATGGTTTGATTAAATGAAATGTTTTGGCTATCTAAGAACATCATTTTCAATGATTGGTTACTCTTAATTCTTTTTATTCTCTTTCCAATTTCTTTTTGTAGAGTACATGAAAATTTAGTACAAGGTCTTAGTCATCTCATGTGTAAAAGAAAAAGTTCAACGATGAAATATGTCAAGAGATATGTTGTTCTTTGGCTATATCAAAGATTTGAATGATCGAATTGTTTGATTGGTTTAAAACACAGTGATGTGTCTCTACAAATGTCTCACTGCCACTTTTGAAGAATTTGAGGAAGCAAGTTAATATGTTTAGAGAATCTTATTTTCCATGTTTGGTTAGTCTCATTTGTTTTTCTTATCTTTCCAATTTTCATGTAAACTGGGTGAAAGTATAGGAGTTTGTAGTCATGTGATGTGTAAAAGAAAAAAGTATTATGAAAAATGTAGCGGGATACGATTTTCAGCTCTATCAAATATTTAAACGATAAAACTATTCGTTTGATGTAAAATACGTTGATGTTTTACCTTACAAGTTAATTGATTTTCGTTGTATTATTTATTCACTAAGATATCATCACAATTGATCCCATAATTTTTTTATTAATATTGTAAGTTTTGTCATTATTTTATAATTATTTTTAGATAAATCGCTAAAGTTTCTAATATTTCTTAGTATAACTAGCAATTGCTTTAAAGTGAAGTTTGCTTCTGATTGTTTTAGGTTTTATGGCGTTAATAATTTTTTTAAGAAGATGAAACTCAAAACAATAGAGATTTGTATCATTACAAAAATGATAATAGCAAATGTTAAATTAGACGTCGTACAATGAACTATCATTTTTTTCAATTTCCAAAAATAATCATTCGTTATTTATAATATAAATTAAATTATACATTTAGAACATCTATGAGTTAATTATGAAGATGAAGAAGGAAACAAATAAAGAAGTAAATATTTTTAGTTTTCTCATTGAATTTATTTTCACACAATTTAAATAATATTATATTTTTATTAAACAGACTTAAAAAATTATTTAAACGAAACCATATGTATCCGTTATTATTTTCAGTCTCACTTGATATAATTTTTTAAAGTTAGAATGTGTACGTCTTTATTAAATGAATTTTTAATGTTAACGTATAAAATAAATCGTCTAAAAAAAAGAGTGTGACAAATTAGATATTGACGAAAGTGTAAATATTTTGTATCAATTGCAAGTGCTATTTCAATTAAAAGAATTTACTTATGGTATAATGAGATATAACTCTTACATGGAATTTGAAGAGTTATAATGTTTAAATAAAACTTTAATACAATTAACTAATTTTTATTATATTCATGTGTTTCAAGTGTTTGGACATGGTTGACATAAATTTTCATATACACATTATTAAGTTAGTTAAAAAAACTTTAAATATTTCAATCATTTTTTAATTGATTCCATAAATATTAATTAAGTACCATAACTAAAAAGACTTTTGGGTTATCGTTATTTAATGTTATATAACAATTGCTAAGAATTTTAAGAGTTGCAGTATTAATAAATTCTTCAATACAATTAACAAGTTTTTATTACATTAATTTCAAGATATAATATCTATATTGAACCATATGCATTTGAAAGTTTCAACTCTTCATCTTCCTAATATTAGCCACTCCATTAATTTATTTTAATAATAAATCTCTTCATCTCTCAACTAACTAAAAACTACAATCTAAAAGTTTTTGATCTTATGATACTTAATTACTACTTATGACACATTGGTTAATATAAAGATATATATAGTTCACATAGGTAGCTTATGTTGCTGTAGTTTGTAAAATAAGATGGAGGAAAACATGACTTGATAACACACAATATTTACTTTAGAGACGACTATTTATTTATATTAAACTAGAAAAGACGAATATAATAAGATTAACAAACGTAAAACTTGATTACTATTTAGTAATATATTTTCTAAAAATAATATAACAGACTGATAAGTAGACCAGAAGCAATCAATGTTTACTTTTTTAATCAAATCAAACTAAAAGTTATGACAATATTTAACTTTTTGATAGATTCGCATCATATTTCAGATTCCAAATTTATATTGTTTTTATTTGACTCCTTACTCTTTAAATGATTTCATATTTTTTTTGAGAAAAATACATAAAACCATTTTTCTTTATCTTATATTATTTGTTTTTATTTGTATGATTATTTTAGTTAATATATATATATTCGGATTTTAAAACTATAAAACAAGAAAAAATAAATATGACAAATTTTAATTCATTATTATTATTCAGTTCAATATATATCTAAATATTTAGGGTTTCAAAGTTTTTATAAGAAAATTTTACTAAAGGAATAAATAAAAAGATAAAACTTTCTAATAGAAGTATTTTTTTTATAAATGAAAGTGAATAAGGGATTAAAAGTGATTGAAAAATATGTTTCAAATAATAAGTTTAATAGAAGCATTTTCATATATTTGTATTAAATTTTATCTGTTAAAAATTTTTTATTTAAAAATATATAATATTATTTTTGTTAATATTATTGAAGTATTATTTACACATATAACTCTAAAGGAAAATGATCCACAACAATATATTTCTCATAGACTATCTTTATGTTATTATTAGTTCGTTTTATTTTATATTTATTTTAAAATTTGAGATAATTTATGTAAATATATTTCTATAATATTAGTTCGGTCAATATATTTTACTATATAAATTTACTCCTGCGCAACGCCCAGGAATACGCCTAGTGTATATATATATATATATATATATATATATATATATATATATATATATATATATATATATATATATATATATATATATATATATATATATATATATATATATATATATGTTGTAAAAAGATATTTTCATTACGAAGTGCGAGTGATAGTTATGGTGACAAATTCCGTTTAATGATCGTATGAATTGCAATTACTGTCCATTCATCAATCGGTTATTCTGGGTTGCCCTTATGTGAATAATGACAAGTGATAACAAGAAGGATGCGTAATCGAGGCACACAAATAATGAAATAATATTGCTTAATTTTTGGGAGATTTTCTTAAAGGTGGCTATTTTGGTGAAATTTGGCAACACGCAAAAGCGTAATTTGTAATTATTAAAACGTGTTTAAACATTTCGTAATGCCGAAATCTTCTTTTTCTCTTTTTCTATCTTTGAGATAAGAGTGATACGATGGTAAAAGAGCTGATGGATTTTGACACGAGCGACCACGGAAGAATTCTTTTGCCAAAGAAGAACGAGGAAAAACACTTAATAACTTGCATGAACGTCTAAAAGATAATCTCTTTATGGAAGAAGAGCCTTTGGAAGTCGTTTTGGTCATTGTTACAAATGGAAGCACTAGCAATTTATAGGTTATTGTGTACAATATATAATCGTATTCATAATTTTTCGTAAAGTTGTCATGACTTGTAATCTAAACATCAAAGGCAAGGTAGCCGTAGGTGTTAAATTGCATATTTGCATTCTGAAATGTAATTACCTTGTTCCTAGCTTTTGCTAGTGTTTCTATTACATTCAAATGTTTCAAAAGATTTATTTGTATAATATTAGGCCTTCAGGAGTGGGTTTGCACTCACTCTTACTTTTTACCTGCCACATCAGTATCCAGTCAGTACCCCTCATTGCTCCTTTCACCCTTGGAAATGTTTACCGTTCATTTCCCCTTGGTTTTGGTACAATAATTTAAGCTCAATGTATAAGTAATAAGCTTGGTTTGTAAATTGCTCGTGCAACATCAAGACCCCGTGCGAGCTCAAAAGTGCAATGAGCTCTCACTGGAGGGTGGTGTTCATCGTGCGAGCTCTCACGCCACATAGGACGTCACACTCTCCTTTCTCTTCCACACCAGAAGGCCTTACTAAGACTTGGTATAAATAAGTCATCAAAGTGGCTAGTACATTAAGAGAACACACACGCACACACGCACGCAGATACATACATACATACATACATACATACATACATACATACATACATACATACATACATACATACATACATACATACATACATACATACATACATACATACATACATACATACATACATACATACATACATACATACATATATATATATATATATATATATATATATATATATATATATATATATATATATATATATATATATATATATGTATATTATTGAAATTATAACGGTTTAAAATAATTCCAATGGTATATGTTTTTTAATACAACTAATCAACTATGGCGTACTTATGTTAAGGACATGTGTATTTATCAAGGATATCGATTATCGCATGGTGGTTACATTGTGGATCGAAGAAAAAAGCACATGGAATAGTAAGACATCATTCTATGCTGGTGATTTTAGTGTAATCAAACTATTTGATATAATCGGGATTAATTCGAGGCAAGTTGGATTCAACTGTAGTTATAATGTGGGCTAGAAGGTGCAAAGTGCACGTTTGGATAAGCTAACGTGATATCGGGAACACAAGGGTCTAGGGGCAACGCCCTTGGTTGGGTTCCAAACAACATCACTCCTGGTAGGGTCTAAGGGACAGAGCCTCTTGCGGCAGTATTTCTAAAATTGAAAACCAAAACAAGATATGTATCATGTATGCAATGGATGTATTCGTTCGTTGCTTCCTGCCAAAACCAAACCATTGTGTCCGTTCCCAATAAACATAATTTTTTCTGTCAAAATAACCGAAAATAACAACCGAACTTTGTACAAATCCATGGTTTCAGTTCTTGCTGAGAAAATATCATCTTCTTCATCACAAAAAGTTACTCTACATAATTTCGGTCTCAACGAACACAAAGTAGAGCAATATTTTGTGTTTTAATCATGGATTTAGTCAGAAATTCGGATTGTGTTTACTGGATTCTTCCAAATTCAATTTATTGATATCAAGGCAATATAGTCAAGATTTTAAAAAGTGTTTTTATTCATTGTCATTGATTTATCTAAATTAATGTGATATTCCGATCCTATTTTTCTAACATTCTACGTTTCGCAAATATATGTGTTAAAGACCTAAAACTAGATTAAACAGGTGGTATATGTAGAATTTTAGTCAATGTGGAAATCATATTCAATGCACGTAATTAACATTCATGGCAACTGAATAACATGATTATAAGGCTGGACGGAGTAAGCGATCGTCAAGAGGTCGTCAACCTTCTTGGCGACTCGCCATCCCCAATGCCGACCTCCTCGCCATCTGATCGCCATCCTCCATTCGCCAAGGGCTTGGCGAGATGCCAAGTGATGAAGGTACAAGTGGTAAAACATAAAAGACAAGTGTATAATGATAATTTCTTTTAGGGATCCCTTTCTTGGCCATTGGCCACCACTCCCTATAAAATGGTCAACGGCTGCCAACCCACAAAAACTTGTTGGCCATCCCTTGACCATTGGCCACCACTCCGTGTAGCCTAAGAAGATTTATGCATCGAAGGAAATTTATTTATTAAAATATAACTAAAATCAAATGTAAATATTAATGCTTCTTTAACTATTTCATTTTCTTATAATTAGGAATGATTCACAAGTAGTAGACTTGAAGATGTAGATTCTATGATGTTTAAAAAAAAAAATAAAACGTCTACAGTCTGCGAACCATATCTACAGTTGAAGAAATGGACTAAACATTTGCCGTCTGCAATAAAAAAAAGAGTAAATTACTCGAATGGTCCCTGTGGTATGGGGTAACTTGCACGTTCAGTCCCTATTTTTTTTTTAACTCGGACAGTCCCTATTTCTTAGTTTTGTTACGCGCTTGGTCCCTCCCAAACATAAAAAGTCTATTTTGCCCTTTATAAATTCATTTTGATTTGGATTTTATTTATTTACTATTTTTAAAATTAGAAAAAAAAAAGAAAAAAAAACACAATACCACACCCCAAATTCGACTCTCTCTTCTCATCCTCTCACCTCTCTCTCTCTCTCTCTCTCTCTCTCTCTCTCTCTCTTCTTAACCTAAATATCAGTCCCGCCTCCATCGATCAAGGAGGGAAGCTCATCAAACTTTCACAACAAAAAATTTAGAGTTTTTACCATATGTTTTTCGATCAAAACAAAGACGCAGATGTGGCTTGTGTTGTTAGGAGAATACGACGACCCTGTGATATCCCACCAGAATTCAGGAACCATTCAAACAAACTGAAGAACAAGAATCCGCATCATCAACATTTACCTGTGATATTTCCACCAGGAACCATTCAACGGTATTGAGCTAGAATATCCGGTCACCGGAAAGCAATTTCTTCACATCCGGAATGTTGTCTCGTAATGTCTCGTATATGTTGAGAAACTTGAGAATCTTGGTTGTTCGATCTGTCGATTCTACAAAACTTGAGAAACTTGAGAATTTTGGTTGCAGGTTTTGATTTGGTTTTGTACTTGAGTTCAAATAACCTAGCTGCCAGAGGTCAAATGTTCCACTAAAATCACACACTCCACCGGAGAAGGGTTGAGTTTACAGTCTGTCTGCGACTTCCAAATCCGACAAGAATCAAGTGTAAAGACTTACCAGGAATTTCAAAACAAACAATTTATATGTTTCTGTGTTTGGGATAGAGGTGTGTTTGATTTGGGATTAGACACATACTTGTGTTGCAGGTTTCGATATGCCTCTTGAGATGAGATGTCTAGAAGGGTAGGTTTTGTGGGTTTCACGATCTCGTGGGGGTGGACGATAACGGTGGACTTTCAGGGGCTGCAATTAGTTGGCGGAGAGGAGAGAGAGGCAGAGTAAAGAGGTAGTGTGGGATGTTTAGCAGATCGATGACGGGTGGATAATGACAGTGAACTTTCAGGGGCAAATCGGTGATGAGATGAAGAAAGAAAGGTAGAGCAAACAGGTGGCAATGGATATTTTGCAGATTGGCGATGGTCCACCGATGGATGGTCACGGCGATGGGCGGAAGAAAAAGGCGAGGCCAAGGGAGACGAGGGAATGTCGGTAAAGGTTTCGTACATTTCAATTTTCATCAAAGGCGTGGGGTGGTTGTGATGAGGGTGGACCAATGGTAATGAGATTTTTTTAAAATTTAAAAATAATAATTAAATAAAGTAAAAATCAAAATGAATTTGTAAAGGGCAAATTAGACTTTTTATGTTTGGGAGGGACCAAGCGCGTAACAAAACCAAGAAATAGGGACTGTCCAAGTTAAAAAAAAAGAATTAGGGACTAAACGCGCAAGTTACCCTATATCACAGGGACCATTCGTGTAATTTACTCTAAAAAAATTATTTATTTTTTAAAGTCTGCAAACTACATAAAAAAACTGAAGTTTGAACTCGACTAAAAATCTCATTAACAATCTATAATCGAGACACTTGGGTTTGGGATTTGGTGTCGGATGGTTCTTTTTCGGTTAGTTCCACTAGGAGGTGTATTGATGACGTGGTCAATGGCGGTACGGGAGTGCCTACAAGGTGGGTCAAGATGATTCCTATAAAAATCAATGTTTTTGCTTGGAAGATGATGTTGAATGATTTACCTACGAGATGAAATATGTCAAAAAGAGGCATACAGTTGGAATCTATCTTATGTCCAGTTTGTGGTGTTAAAGCTGAAGAGATGGCCCATCTATTTTTCGAGTGTAGCCTTGCTCAAGAGGTGTTTACTCTAATTGGGAAATGGTGGGATGTGGATTTACCAACCGTTTGGACTTTAGATGTGGATTTACCAACCGTTTGGTCTTTTGTGGCGTGGTGGTACATCTGGAGATTTCGGAACGATATTATATTTGGAGAAACACTTCCTAAAAAAAGTGTTATCTTTGATGATATTGTTGCTCAATCGTACATTTGGTGTGATAGTCGATCTAAGAAGAAGATAGATTGGAATTTGTGGCATTTAAACCCTTCTTTAATTTTGATGTAATTGTTTTTTTTCCTATGCTAGCTTCTTGCTAGTTGCTTTTAATAAAATTTCGCCGTTCAAAAAAAAAAAAAAAAACAATGAAGTCAATTCTAAAAATATTTTTTAAACAAAAGTTAATTTTATTTGTTCTAGATATTATTTTCTATCAACTGCATAAATTGTATATCGAAGACTAATCTTTAAAAATATAGATGTTCTAGTATACATGAGTTGATATGCGCCAAACACTTGGTTACACAAGGTATAAGTTGTAACATTTGGTAATTCAAAATGGACAAAATGTTGTTAAGCCAGAGATTTTTGTATTAGATATGTTAGAATTATTGTCTATGAAATACAAGTTTGAATCTTGTGGATATTTTCGAATAGAAATTGTATGGATATACAAGTAGGAGATTTATGGTGTATTTGATACGATAAAATGGAATCATAAGAAAATGAAACTAACAACATAAATCTTACATCTCATCATTATGTTTGATTAAATTGAAGTAATTAGATCATTTAAATTGTTGTTTGTGATTAATAAAAAACTATAAAAATTAAATTGATAAATAAATAAAATAATGTTATTTTATAAAAATTAATTTTAACTAAATAAATATAATTTATTATAAATTTCATAAAACGTATTTTTCATTTCGTATAAAATAAATATTGGATATGTTTTGTAAATAATTAAAAAATTGTCTATGATTTTAAAAAAAATCCATAATAAAAAGAACTAGATATCATGAAATCAGAATATAAAATTATAGTAAAAATATTTTTATCTATTTTTAAATATAAAAACTATTTAATTGAGATTATAAAGATTTTAAAAAGCTTAACGTCTTTGAAGATTATATAATAAAATTATTTATAATTATAATAAATATCATTTCTTTTTCTGAAAGAATAATAAAAAAACTCTTTCCTTAGGCCATTCGGCGTGGACTCTCACTTCTCCTCATTTTTTTCCTACCACATCAGCATTCAATCAGCATAAGGGCAAATGTATATATGCTCAAGGTGGATCCTAGGACCTACCTTTTTTTTTCAATACTTATAGTATATTATATATAAAAAAAACTGGAACCACCTTAAATATAATTAGGACCTACCTTAGCCTAATAAATGTCAATCGATTTAAAAAAAATCAAGTCTTAACTTGTTAGCTCAATCGAATAAACTAGTCCAAATACACTAAAATACAACAAAAAAGGGAAAAATGAAAAAAAAAAAAAATACGGTATCCACTGTCCTCACCTAGATGGGTTTCTCATTATGCATCTTTATTAAATATCCAAACCATATACGCTTCAATTTGTGATAGGGAACCACGTGAATTTCGATTCTAGATTCGCCACTGAATCAGCACCCCTCATTCATCACCTCACTCCTGAAAATGGTCACCTCTCACTTCCGATCACATTTGGTACAAGTGGTGATGCATATTATATAAGCAATAAATTTCCTTGAGCCTTTCCTCGCACGACCTCTCCAGCCCACACGGGGTTCAAAATGCGAGGTCGCCGCATAGGGGGGCGTGTTCCACACAAGCTCACACGAGCTCGTAGCCGCCTCGCACCTCAACACCGCTCGGCCTTATGGAATGACCATCAACACAAAAGAAGAAATCATATTCCACGAAAAATACTGTTTCTATTCCACGAAAATTTGATTACTGCATGGCAAACCAAACGCCAACTTAAAGATGTAGAGTCTAATAGTTCATAATCTACATGTTATTACATAAAGTGCCATTGTAAATTATTAAATAATTCAGCACGCATTGCATGTGCACTTATTTAGTATTAATACACCTTTAGTTATCATGATTACAAGATCTGATCTAATAAACGATTTATGCGTGAAGAATGAAAGAAATGTTGCACTCAATATGCTCCAAACATATAACAATTATGATAATGAAAGAAATATTGCACTCGTTTTCCTCCAAACATATCCAGTTAACACACAACATTATAGGAACGCTGGTAGAAATTATGCATAAACCGAAACAGTTTTATTTAAGAAGGACATTCATTTTGAATATTTGTCATTTCGCTCTAGGTTATAAATAAGAAAGCCATACTCGATTGGAGTTAAAGGAGTTTAGAAGATAAACTTTTCAAAATGCACATATTAATTAGATCTACATTCTACTGAATTTTCTTTAAAAAATACGTTATGGATTAAAACCATCAAACTAACCAAACGAAACTGCGGTTCTTTTGGCTACTCCAACCGAGTGCAATAAACTACCTAGCCATGTCTTTATGGATATCTATTAGGCTATGTGGTGTGGGGAAGAACGCACCCGCGTTCTGCTGAGGCGGCATTATGAAGCGGCTCGAGTTCATGATAGGATGACGAAGTTTGTGATTCAAGAAAGCTTGTTTTTTGACCACTTCGACAATCCCCAATTGACGAATCTCATCCAAGAAACACTACAACTGTGCTATACCCATGTAAGTCGTATGACCTTTAGACGCGATTGTATAGAAATGTGGAAAGTTGCAAAAAGTGAAATGATTGTAAGATTTCGAAATATAGAAACCGGTATAAATTTAACTTGTGATGTTTGGACGGCTCCACATTGTTCACCGGATTCGTACCTTTACGTTACCACTCATTGGGTAAATCTCAGTGCTTGGCAAATGATGAAACGTACGATTACGTCTGAATTGTCTGGATATCCACTTTACGACGGAAATTTATATCAAATTTTAGGTTATGTTATCAAAACCTATAAACTAGAAGGAAAAGTTTTTTCTATATCGTTTGATAATGCATCAAATAACATCGTCACGGTTGAAAAACTAAAATTAAAATATAAACCGCTTTGCAACGGTGTTTTCTTTTCATAGCCGATGTATTGCACATATCATTAACTTAGTTGTGCAAGACGAACTAAATTGTTGGATTAGGTGTCTAAGCCCATAATTATAATTGGTATGTACTTAAATTGATAGCAATAAAGTTGTTTTGGGTTGCCCTTAGTAGTCCAAATGGTATTAAGGTTAATAGAAAGAGAGAGAAAAATAGTTTATTAATTTATTATGTGATGATGAATTAATTAGAAACTAGTTTGAAATTAATTATAATTAATTGGAATTAATTTGGGATTAATTAAAAGTGCAGGGGCTGGATTGTAATTGTTAAATAGTTGAACAATTAAAAACGTCTGGTTGAAGTAACACGCGCGGCGCGGGCAAGGATAGCCGCGACGCGGACAACCAAAAAGGGTTTTCAAAGATAAAAGGTTTTATCGTGTTTGAATTCAAATAAGATTTATCCTTATCACCCTTTAAAGCTATAAATACCCCTCTCTTGGTACTTTATTCTCTGCCCTATTACTGTAGACAGTTCTCTGGAATTTTCTATTCTCTCTCAAGCAGAATCTATAATCATTCTCTAAGGTTTTATAGCGAGTTTTTCTTAATAAGATAATTAACCTTTGTTTGGACTTTTGGGTGTGAACCATTAGAGGTACGCCACTTGTGGTGCTTGCTTCCGAGAGATCAACGAGACAATGAATAATTGTTATTTGCTATAATAACAATAATGTATGTTATCCTGAAACCCTCTTTAGTAAATTTGATTTTACAATTAGGGTTTTCCTTTAGATGTTCTTATTTATATGTTCAATAGAGAAAACATAGAGCATTTAAGTTGCATGTGAACTTAAGAGTTTAAGTTTATTTGTTTGCCTATTTTCCGTCATAAATTTCATTGGCGATATAAAAGATACTTTCAAGCAAATGCTACGTGACATTTTTAATACTAGTAACGCTTGATATCATAAATATATGAAGTTTTGTGCCGATGCGAATGCCCTTTGGTTGGGTCCGAATTGGGACGTACCTACTTGATGGAATTCCACTTGTTACATGTCTGAATGTGCTTTACATCAAAACGATACTTTAAAATGTTTTATGACCACCTTGATGTACACAATCGGGTTACGCCTTATCAGGAATCGAGTTGGCATACTATCAAGCTTGTTACCGAAATGTTTGGAGTTGTTAACAAAGAAACTACTTTTTTATCCGGTGTTTCTTATACCACTAGTTGTCCAGTTTTAAATAAATCCTTTTAATGTGTTCGAAAATTAACAAGTTTGAAATAAGAGACGATATGTTTGAAGAAATGGTAAGACCGATGAAAGCAAAATTTATAAAATATTTCAAAAATATGCCTCCCATTATAACTTGTGTCGCTGCTTTGAACCCGACTCTTAACGTTGGCGGTGTTGAGACTTTACTTCATAATATTGCTTTCGATTTGGGTTTATTAGACGAAGACATTGATTTTGCATCAAAAGAAATATCAAGATTTAACAATGTTTTTCAAAGTTTGTTTCGATATTATTTAACAAAATATAGTTCAACAAACATTCATGACATGATGCGAAGTTCGGGGGGTATCCGAATCTACTTCACGATAATAACGAAACAATTCGACTCTATAATACTTAAAAAAATGAAAATACCAAACGAGCTCGGTCTACCGCCCCTAGTAGTGAGCTCGGAAGGTACATTGCATCAGATTTTTTTGTCACAACTGAGTTTTGAGGAGTTTGAGAATTTGAATATTTTGGCTTGGTGGAAAGAAAATGAATCCTAATTTCCGATTCTAGCCGCTATAGTGCGTGATGTACTAACCGTCCAAGCTTCTACGGTAGCTTCAGAATCCGTTTTTTTGTTAGTGGCAGGGTTATTTTACCAATAAGAACAAAACTCACCCCTTTGTCGGTTGAAGTGTGCATTTGTTTGAAAGATTACTTAATGACGTGGAACGCATACAACACGTTTCATCACTTGAAGGCGAAATAACGAGGGTTGAAAAAGAAATCAATGAAGAAGAAATAGCAATGAGATTGTCGGTACTACTTACCCTACAAGAACTTGCTTATGAGGAAAATTTGCATAACATGGCGGATAATGAGGACTAAAACCAAACAACAACGACTACAACAATGACAACTACAAACGATAAAAAATACAAAAAAATTCCAAAAAGACGACGAGTAGATGACGGCGATGTTTTAAGTCTTTTGTTTTTGATGTTTCAAGATGTATTAGTTTATTGCTTTTATGTATTTCCTTGATAAAAAGCCAAAAAAAAGAAAAATACAAAACCATGAAAATTGCTCCAAAAAATAACCTCCTCTCTCAATGCACAACAATTAAACTTGCATTTTCTATTTGGGCTAACTATACATTTGTGGGCTAGAGAATGGATATAAACTTGTAGGCTAAACAATCAAAATCAACTTTATGCAACAAAAGTTCGGTTTATTTCAAAGCATCCCAAAAAGTCGGTTTTTTCAAACCGGTTGCTCCCAATCCGGTTTCGAGCCGGTCCGAACCGATTTGCATAGGATTGAATCTTTTCCAGATAAAACCGGTGTCAAACCGAAACGATTTTTCACCTTGATCCGATTATATGACCTCTTTGACTCAAACCGAACCGGTTTCAAAACCAATCCGATTTCTGATAAATAAAAAAAAAAAAAAGGTTTGTGCACTTCTTTATTGTGAAGGTGCCATTTTAATAGGACCTGCACTGCCAGGAGCCCAGGACGCGACCCATGTGCAGTTAGCCCATTTCCATAAAAGTAGACATATATTTGGGATTTATCACTACAGTCTACAGTATCAAAATTAAAGATGTTCATGTTGGCGTTAGAAACAGAATTGACTATATTTTGTGAAATTATTACAAAATAAGTATCCGGTTTACGAAAATAGATTTTACAAAATTACAATAGTTCGCAAAATTACTTTTGTTATCATTAGGTAGAAAACCTTTCGTTTTGAAGATAAATAGCAAATATAATTTTCTATTGTGATGATAATTCACAAATAACTTTCAAAAATAAAGTGATTTTGCAAAACAGATGATGGTCTCCGTGATGGTTTATTAAAAAATTATCGTTCCGTGTTCTTTCATCCCCATTTAGATATTCTAGTGATTAATACCACTTTTTGCAATGTGGTGTGCACTCATTAAACTCTTTTTGGTAAGAAATAAAAATATAATAATACATAATGCTATTAATGTTATATACCCAAACAATTTTTTTATAAATGTAATGAACCCAATATCATAAAATCTGGGCCCGGACGTCAGGTAATGATAAGCTTAAAAGGCTTTGGGCTTTTCAACAATTATAATATGGGCTGTACACTAAATTAACCCGTAAGAGGCCCAATAAAGTTAGCAGCTGGGCCTCGCAGTGAAATACCTGTTAATCTCAGATTCCCTCGAAAAATTTCGTCATAATAATGATTGATTTTTTAGTTTGTCGGCATAACAAACAAAAACGTATTATATAATAACCAAAGAAGTCGCATGTTATCCATTTCTATCACTAAATGTAATCACATGTTCAAAATTTTGGCACTAAAAGATTGACAAGTTATGGAAGGACTATATAAATATTAGTTATGTGTTAGAATTTCCGGATTAAATGATAGTCAAATACCAAAAAGTCTGTCAAATGACAATATGTATGTTTATTAGTTTATAGAAGCTTTGAATACTTTGGTGTATTTTTAACGTTTTTGTTTGGTTGTAATGTTTTGTACTTTGCCACTTTTCTGAATATATTCTTCAACGATTAAAAAAAGGTCATCGCTATAAGAAATAACTAGATGCAATAAATATATGTATTATAAACCAATCATACTCGCCAAATCATTAAAATCATCGAAGTTTTTTGGCCTAAACGTTAATACTTGATTGTTATATAACACATAGGGTAGTAAATGGAGTACTGACTCAGCAAAAGCATTAGCTTATAAAGCAATGCCCAAAGTGTTGACGATTATATGGTGATATGATTCATTAGTTGGTATTAAAGTTTATATAAACATCATTAATAGCTAACCTTTTTAGAACACAGTTACAAATGTATGGTATCTGCCTTGACAAAATACATTTAAATATCTTGATTACAATTATACAAATATCTACAACACCTTTTTGATAGGCTATATAGGATAGTTGTTGATCATAGTGCTACAAATATCGTCCAAGTTACTCTTTAATTGCATGAAATCGCAACATAGTTTTGATGAAAACGGGACCAGACATATCATACATAAATCCTTTTCATATTATTAGATAATCGAACTGAAGAAGTGAAGATGTTCGGAAGTTGGTGTAGTTTTAGGAGTCAAGAGGAAGTTTGGTGTAGTTAAAATACTTTACATGATATCTAGTTGGAAAGACACATTTTCTTTATGTGAGAGCCAAATTGAGGGCTTAAGGATGCAAACTTGCACTAAAAGTTCCATAAGTGGAACGTACGAGCAAAAAGGAAAGTGTTTTTGTAGTAAAGGGGTTTCTGCATAGGGATGTCTATTTGCATATTTTAGTTCTCCTCATTGCTATTACACCACTCGCAATACTCATCACGGGGCAACCATGATGCCTAGTCAGCATCCCATCACGGTCGTGCACACCGCCCGTATGCATCGCGATAGATTAAACCGTGATCCACCATGACCCTCTTCACGCTCCACCACAATCAATCAGCTTCTTCTAGCCGTTGAACGGCTATAATCTTTAAAAATAATAATAATAATTTAAACCAATTTTTCCTAATAAATATACACACAATTACCTCATTCAACTCACTTTCATACAATCTTAATTATTCTCATATATATATATATATATATATATATATATATATATATATATATATATATATATATATATATATATATATATATATATATATATATATATATATATATATATATATATATATATATATACACACACACCAAAATACGAATTATTTGGAAAAAATAGAATTTTTTAAAGAATATGTTTCGGACGATGGCGAGTTTATCACAACATTCTTTAATATTGTTGTGCACGCTACCGATGAAGAGTTTTCAAACGTTAGACAAACAAGAGCCGTTACCAACCGAGATCGGCAAGCTGCACATAATCTTTTGGTACGTGACTATTTTACTGATAATCCGCTTTATAATGATAAGTTATTTAGACGTCGTTATCGTTTAAATAGAGACTTATTTTTACGTATTAGCAAAACTTTAGAGGCGCAATATGATTATTTTAAGCAAAAACCCGATGCTAGAGGTAGAATGGGTTTCAGTTGTATACAAAAATGTTCGACTGCACTTAGGTATTTAGGATTCGGCATAACAGCTGACGCTAGTGACGAGTATTTGAAAATGGCTGAGAGGACCGTAAGGGATTGTGTGGATTGGTATTGTGCTTGTGTTATTGACGTGTTTAGTAAAGAGTATTTGCATAAACCTATAGCAAGTGATATCGAGATATTATATTTGGCACATGAAGCGAGAGTAGAAGGACGATTTGAATAGGATAAACAGGTATATGGACATACATGACACCCAATATTACACTCGATGGCAAAATTCGTGTCCATGTGAACAGTTTCTAAGATTAACCATGTGAACCTTTTTTTAAACTAACATAACGATTATAAGTATCATTATTATTTATTATATTATTATTATTATTATTATTATTATTATCAACAGAATAAGGATTTATTTGTGATATAAGATCAACGGGTAGCGTGACTACTCATCCTAAAGGTTTTGAGAGTCACTTAGGCAACACCTCAATTTCTCCTCACTAACTCATCACCTCTTAAATTCTTAGAAATTGTATCTCCTTACTACCACTCACTTTTTTAAATTAAATAATTACTTTAAAATACATATAACTAATTTTTCCAAATAAGATTTAATTAAAAACGCATAAGCATTACACATTTAAAATTCGTACACGATAATTAATGTTAGTGTATCTCACATTGGTGCGACACAGTCTTATAAGTGTATATATGTTGGAGTCTCCCCTCTCTCCACAAGGGCTCTTTTGGAGAGACACTATTGGGCTTCACATATATTTACATTGTATCAGAGTCAGTGTCTCGCACCCCTGTAAACTTATCGAGCCTACGTCTCTGAGGGGGAGTGTTAGTGTATCCCACATTGGTGCGACACAGTCTTATAAGTGTATATATGTTGGAGTCTCCCCTCTCTCCACAAGAGCTCTTTTGGAGAGACATTATTGGGCTCCACATATATTTACAATTAAAATATTAGAAACAAAAAATAAAACCTAAACACGATAAATAAATTCCTAGAAATGGCAAATTAAAACCTAAATAAATAATTAAATTCCTCGACACCTAGGTGAATCTTTCACCACATTCCACGCATCGATGTGCATGAACTCTGTGTTGTGTGACACCCGATACTCGTGTAGTGTTTATCCGGCGATCTCAGCGTCGGTTGTCTTGGGTTGTCCGTTCGTCGATAGGTGTACGTAAATTTGGTTAAAATAACTCAGTTCTGCAGACAAATTCCTCAATTTGTTGTGAAGCTGATGCCTACCTCGATAATGTATTATGCTCATTATATTGTGAAACAATTCCTCTATACATTCCCTGAATAGGAGGTTGTTTCCTACTTGGATCTCTTCATTGATGGTGAGGCAGGCGGTTGCCAAAGCTATTTCTTCACGTTGAGTCCACCCCCAACGAATATTTCTATTTTCGTTGCTAGCCATTTTCTATAAAACTTTGTAGCTTGTTTTATATTATATGAAGTTGAGAAAGAAATGTGTGATTTTTAAATGGGGAAGAAATTGTATTTATAGTTGGGTAAATTATTAATTTTTTTAAAGAGCCGTTAATTAGCCATTGGGAGGGGGGCTATCTGCAAAACTGATCAATGTGTAAGGGCATATATGAAAATATGGAATTTTATCACGCATAGGATTGGAACACCACGGTGAGGACTTCACCATGGGGCACCTATCCAACTGGGGAGGTGTACTCGTATGGTGATTGCCTTCCACAGTGGACATCGTACCCCACGTTGTCATGGCTCCGGTCGGTCTAATAGGTGAACTCTTGGATACAAAAAAAACATTTATTCCTACAAACCCATATACAAAAGGCCTTCATCTTTTTCCATGGCAACACAAATCCAATGTGAAAAGGATGAATGCCCATTCGCATTTAAATTTGGAAGAATTAGATACACTTTCACAATACAAACTTTAGCACATGACATTATGAATGATCATATGGTCCGGAAAAATTAAACTGAATCAAAACACCGACTCAATCCGAATTGAACTAGTTATATGTGACAACCTAAAATTTTAATATACAAAATAAGAATTTAAAATAAGTATATTGATGTAAGGAGGTTGGTGCTTAAAGAAACTAAGTGTTCTAACCAATGGCAAAATGGGAAATATGGGACTAAAAGTGAAAAAATTAATTGTTAAACTTTAAAAATTAATAACTAAAAATCTATAAGGAATTGGGGAAAAGTTATCAAGAAGACTTTGGTAATATTTGATGTAATAAGAATATAGGAAAAATATTCCGATCGTTTGGAGTTATAACGAAGAAGTTATGAAGGTGTAAAGATGACCAAAAAGTGACAAAAATGACCAAAAGGTCATGTTTGAGGGTCTGTAACGTAAAATCTAGCTGGATTCGGATTTAAGTCAGTAAGGGGAAAATGTAAAGCTCATTTCCATCTTTTCAACGATATAAGGTTTGTGAAAATCGGGATATTTATGTGGAAGTTATGAACATGTAAAAATCAGGAAAAATGGAGTTTAAGTGCAGAATTATATTCTAAGTCAAGTTAATAAGGGTATTTTAGGAAAGTCGCCAAAAGCTGATCCAACCAAACCTAGCCCACGGTTTTTCAATTTCTGGGTGCGTATTTCGATGGGATCGAGAACGAGAGAAAGGAAATTCACGAAATTGAATTTAGAAGTCGTTTAATCAAAACACACATACATTGATTTCACATACGTGTGTATGTGCGTAAATCAGAGATAGAGAGAGAGTTCGTGATCGAGAGAAAGGGAGGGCGTGAAACAGAGATAGGCGGCAACGAGAGGAAGCAACAGCAGCCCGATGGCTGCTGTAGGAGGTGAGACGATGACAGCAGACCACCGGAACCACGGTGGCCGGCCGGAGTTGGGCAGTGGCGGTGCTAAAGGGTTGGAAACGAGTTTATTAATACGATTTCAAGTCTACTGTTTCTTCAATTTCAGTCTTTTCTTGGCTTTGGACAGATATCTAAGGTAATTTACATGCGTAATTGAATTGATTTATCAGAAACGTTGAGATTGCTTGAATTATATTTGCATGTGAGATATCTATTAAGTTACTTGGACCCTACCTTGATGACTAATCAAATTTATGGTGAGATTGGAATTTAAGGAATCGAAATCTGAAATATGTTTGAAGTTAAGTTTGTTAACAAATTGAATCAATAGTTATGAAAGTATATATGATAGATTTAATTGGACACAAAGGGGCTGACTTTTCTGTTATGGTCAACTTTGATGTTCTTGATTAATATTTTGTTAAATATACGATGACCAAGATGATGATATTGTGATATTAAACTTGAATTGCACATGAATTGGTAAAAGTAGTCAAATGCACTGTTTTGATGCTAGAATCATGTAGTTTACATCTTATGAAGTATAAGGCAAAGGAATGGAATTGAATGGTAAAAGACTAGAATATAACTACCGATGGAATTGATAATTGAGTCTTTGTTTGGCATGTATGTATGAGTTGAATTGTACTAGTTAAGACTCTTTTTGATAAAAATTTCAAGAATGGGACAAATTTTGTAAATATGAAATTAGTTTAAAATTTGTTGGTACACTTGAATTTTTTTATAAATATTGGGATCTTATTGGAGTTAGTAACTTGTCTAAAGGATATGAAATTATGAAATACTAACAATAGCTATTCTTGAAGTTAATGATAAAATGTTGGAATGGAATTATGAATTCCAACCTTTGTGACAATTTTGTGAAGTACTAAAAGAACATGAAATAGAATATGAAACTAAATTGGAATAAAGATTATAATGTAAGGTGATCATGTGGGTGTCAACTTTGTGAAAAATATCAAAGTTTTGGCAGTTTCTATTTTTAGAAACTTTAATGGCTTCAATTGATAAAAAATGGTATAAGCGAGTGAAATGATAAATGTTTTGACATCTAAGTGGTTGGTATCATCCTATAAATATGTTAGAACTATAAAGATGCTTAAATTACACAGTAAACCTAAGAAATTCACGATAGTCAAATTTGGGACAAAAAGGGTAAAAGTATCCAAAATGATTATTATGCTTTAAGGATCATACTTAATGATTGGAATGGAATTAGACGATATTAGAAAGAGTTCATATATGATTTACAACATATTATGTGTTTAGTTGTGTAAATTGGTTTTAACATCTAAATAAATTAATAGAGGTTGAAAGATGTTGGAAGCAATTAGAGTCAAGAGCTAGTGGATCTATGTAGCTAGACATACATAGCTACTGAGGTGAGTACATGAGGACTTTTCTAGGTACATAGCAACAAGTTTTGTTTTATGCTAATTGTTTATAATTAATAGTTTGACAGATGATTTTTAAAAGATATGCTAAATGCTTTATGAATAATGGTTTCAAAGTGGTTTTAAAGCTTGAATTATTGAGTATTGATTTATGTAGACTAATTGAAACGGTTTGCAAATGATTGTAAAGTTTAAAGGTTTAAAAGTTGTTTTATGCAAACGTTGTGATTATTTCTACATGATTGAATAATGTTTATGATCGAGACCAATATGTAATGAAATGATACATGAAATATGAACTAAATGTAAGAAATGTGAAAGACGTCCGGACAAGGATCTCACCCTAATGAGGGGAGGTCAAAGGACACTACTGGGATGGTACCTCCCGTCGCGAAGTAGTTGTCTCAGCACGCCCTTATGGATAGATTTGTTCTATTCCATGAAGGGAAGAAAACTAGCACGCGCTCACAGATAGATTGGTTCTATTCTGGGGAGGGAAGATACGGGGAAACCCGTATGAACCAAATAATAATAAATGAAACATGAATTACAGTTGGTCTATGTTTTGATAAGAAATAGTTCAATTTATGTTTGTTTATGATAAAGTGGAAAACCTAATGTTTTTATGATGAAGTAATGACTTATGTTTATGATTATGGCAATGAACTTTGGTTTTATTGTTTTGACATAACAGTGGAGTTTGCAGGTTTTGAAAAGAAGAGAAAGGTTTTATTTATTTGTTAATAGCTAATGATGTTCAAATTGATTTAAACTCATTGAGTCTAAAACCCATGTATCTCACGAGGCATTTTTGTCTTACGTATTGTTTGTTTTAAAATGCTATGTACTCAGGGACAGGATGCGGGTTAGCAGATGATAGAAGGAGAAGACTTAGAAGATGTCATGTGGAATGTAGATAGAAAATAAGAGGATCAGAAGATAGAGTTATCCCAAGTGTGGTATAGTTATATCATGTAAACGAGAGATATCATGATTATGGTTTAGAATTCCCTTGTAGTTGTATATTAAAGTTGTGTTATGTCCCGTATTATTTTTGGTTCGTTTTGTTGAATCGGGTCAGTATGGAATTGTCCATATTGCCCAAAGATCGTGCCGAAATTTCGGTAGAAATGTTAGTTTAATACGGGACATAGCATTAAGGTGTTTTAAGGCTTTACTATGGTTGTCTTTTGATATGAGTTTGTAACCCCCAATGTGATCTAAATACTTTTAAATTTATTTGTTTTTGTTGGGACTAAATGTTTAAGAAAAGTTTTTGAAAGAATGAAATTTTTATTCACAATGTTTTATAAACTTTTACACCAATTCAGGTGTATGAAAGATGGGGTGTTACATTATATATATATATATATATATATATATATATATATATATATATATATATATATATATATATATATATATATATATATATATATATATATATATATATATATATATATATATATATGTTCAACACGGAACCTAATTATACCACCTAACTATAGAATCACGTAAAAATTGCCGATGTTCATTTATGAACATATGTAATTTTCATGTTCATAGATGAATATATGTTTATAAATGAATATGAATAATTTTCACGTGGTTCTATGGTAAGGTAGTATAAATTGGTTCTATATTGAACATATCACTTATATATATATATATATATATATATATATATATATATATATATATATATATATATATATATATATATATATATATATATATATATATATATATATATATATATATATATATATATATATTATTGACAACCAAAAATTTAGTATACATGAGAATTAAGTAAAAGAATACATGTGTATTCATGTTTACATTTATTAAATGTATTATGAAAGGGGCAAAATGGTCAAAATTGGTAAAAATATGTTAATTTATATGTTAAGACCAGATGAAGTGTTATTTCATTCAGAAATTAGTTTTAAAGATGTAAGGGTCAGATGGGAATTTGGGGACAAAAAGTAAAGTAATTGTTAAGCAATCTTTGAAAATTAATATCTCAAAATCTAAAAGGAATTGAGAAAAAGTCATCAAATGGACTTTTGTAATATTTTAGATAACAAAACTATAGGAAAAAGATTCAGGTCATTTAGAGTTATAGCGAAAAAGTTATGAAGATTGAAAATGACATAAAAGTGACAAAAATGACTAAATAGTCATGTTTAGGGGTCTTTAACAAAATTTATAGATAGAATCATACTTAAGTCCGTAAAGAGAAGTTGTAAACCTTATGCCTATCTTTCCAGAGATATAAAGTTCGCAAACATTGGATATAGAATGTAAAAGTTATGGAATTTCAAAGAATGATGCTATTTTTAAAAGTTTGGCTGACTTTGGAGTCCTACACAGCATGTCGGTGGTACATGGGGTATAAAACTTAAGGTTTAACCCAAATTCAAACTTGTCTTAACCCACTTTAACTTCTTAGAGAGAAATGGGAACACCAGCTTGAAGAAAATATAAAATACATCCTATTGTATTGCAATTAAAAGAAAAAATAACGACATGTAAGCCGCATAACTAAGTATAATAAACAAAACAACAAAGCAATGTTGCATCTACAAGAAATAAAACAACATAGATCACAATCAAACAAGAAAACCCATAATTTTATCATACTTACTAAAAATATGAATGAATCTAGTCAATGAGCACAAAGAGTGATTAAACACAAAAAGAACAATTTGTACATATGCATGCATTGTCTCTCAACCCAACTTGTTTTGGTTTTCATTTTTGTTATCTAATGCTAGAAACCTGATGTACATCGAAATCAAAGGTCTACTTACACTAATGCAGTCCTATTTGAAGGCTCGGATAATGTTATTGGATTTTAGATTGATTAATATACATATAGATTCATAATGGAAAAAATAGAACAATAAAGAAGATGTTTCCCATCAAGGACTAACTAATATATCATATAAGCACAAGATAAATAAACACAAGATTTAACCAAGTAAAACCACAAATTGGTATCAAATGACTTGAAGAGAAAAATGTTGGCACCTTAAATATCTAACCTTGGAGCTCTAAGAATACATAAAAGCTATTGGAAATCATCCAAGACAAATTAGGGGGTTGAGTTTCATACCCCTTGAATATGATAGAACTAAGGTTTACAATGGTAGGCTTAGGTTTGCATGTGCATGAGTCATGCATAAATGGTCTTGTGAAGTTCTCGGAGCATTTATGCATATATGTATGTACGTTTTTGTGTGTGTGTGTGTGTGTGTGTGTGTGTGTGTGTGTGTGTGTGTGTATATATATATATATATATATATTAAATTAATTTTTTTATCTTTTTAAAAGTCGTTATTATTAAATTGATGATTTATTTAAAAAAATACATCAAAACATATCTTTTTTATATTTAAAAAATGGTATCAATGTTTATATGGAAAATACATAAATTAACTTAATTTCTATGTTCTTGTGAAAATTTACATTCTCATTTGAACCCATGTTTATATTTAGTGTTTATCTATTGATGAATTTTCATATTCTCTTATATTTACTTGGAACTATCGAAAAGTGGATATCAACATAACATTGTGATTCTGTGAGAAACATAATGGTGTAAATTGTTACGATAATTGGACATAGTTTTTGGTTATTCAATAAATATTTTTTAAGGATTAATGTCATAAAAGTCACTAATTCTAAGAAATGTGTGGATTTACTTTTTGCATATTTTGGGTTCAGTAAAGCCCCTGAGGTTTCCATAAGTTTTTATATTTTTGCCCTTTTAGCAGGTTTATCCGGTCACCATCCTATATGACGTGTCATGTAGGCTTTGACTAGGCATTTTTGGCTGATGTGGAAGGCGTACTTACGGCACTCCAATATTATAGATGTTATATATTAATTTTCAGGAATGTATAATGCAACCTCCTTCAGCTTAGTAGTGAGACGCCTTATTTATGTGTGAAAGTTCTCGGGTTCGAAACCTGGCCATTCCTTTTCTTACCCCTTGGAAAGAGCACATCAGCCAAAGATGTCTAGTCAGTGCCTACATGGCGCGCCGTATAGAATGGTGACCAGGTAAACTTGCTAAAAAATGTAAAATCTTACACAAACCTCCGACTTTAGTGAACGCAAAATACGTAAAAGGATAAATCCATACATTTATTGTAAACTTAGAGATTTTTATGACATTTGCCTTAATTTTTAATAATTTTACGTTGTGTTTCTCTAATTTTATTTTAGAGTAAATTACATTTTAGTTCTTGTGGTTGGCACGATTTTGCCTTCTTAGTTCATGTTTTCCTTTTCTTTCATCAATGGTTTCTATGGAAGGTTCCGGTTACACGTTTGATCCCTAGTATTATTTAGTAGGGAAAATGACTTATAAGGGTAACGAAGAACTTTTTGTTACATATATTACCAACAAATTATGGCCTTTGTACACATATGACTATTAAAGTTTATCCTTTGTTCACAAAATACCATCCGCGTCACCGGAAGAATCGGTTACCAGCCACGTGGCATGCCACATGTCGGGTGACATGGATTCTACTGTTTATGATGTACACATTTTTACCATTAAACTTTTTTGTACACATTTTACCATTAAACTTTTTTTTGTACACATATTACCATTAAACTTTTTTTGTACATATTTTACCATTAATCTTATATAAATATTAAAAAAACTATTTCCAAAATAAATATCTTTTAATATAAATATTTATTTTACGTATACATAAAATATTTTTTGACGATAATTTTTTGATTGAACACACATTATTTGTCAAATGATTTTGCTTTACTGTTCTACATCATATATTTTGGTATCCTGTATAGATTTCAATGACCTTGTATCATAGATGTGTTAGGGTTTAAGCACTTCAAAAAACAATTGAACGATTTCACATACACTGAGTAATCTAGAAAAAAATGTTTTAGTTGAATTTTAAATTATTATACCACTAATAAATGTGAATATTAATAAAATTATTATGCCATTTTAAATCATTATGCTACAAAAAATACTACAAATAAAATAAAATTTAGTGACATAGAAAAAAATACCATCCGCGTTTGTTGGTAAATGTTAAGTGGTTTGTAGTATTTTTTTTTTGTAGCATAATGATTTAAAATGGCATAATGTTTTTCCTTAATATTCACATTTATTAGTGGTATAGTAATTTAAAATTCAACTAAAACATTTTATTTCTAGATTGCTCAGTGTATGTGAAATCGTTCAATTGTTTTTTGAAGTTCTTAAACCCTAACACATCTATGATACAAGGTCATTGAAATCCATACAGGATACCAAAATATATGATGTAGAACAGTAAAGCAAAATCATTTGACAAATAATGTGTGTTCAATCAAAAAATTATCGTCAAAAAATATTTTATGTATACGTAAAATAAATATTTATATTAAAATATATTTATTTTGGAAATAGTTTTTTTTAATATTTATATAAGATTAATGGTAAAATATGTACAAAAAAAGTTTAATGGTAATATGTGTACAAAAAAAAGTTTAATGGTAAAATGTGTACAAAAAAGTTTAATGGTAAAAATGTGTACATCATAAACAGTAGAATCCATGTCACCCGACATGTGGCATGCCACGTGGCTGGTAACCGATTCTTCTGATATCGCGGATGGTATGTTGTGAACAAAGATAAACTTTAATGGTCATATATATACAAAGGTCATAGTTTGTTGATAATATGTGTACAACAAAAAGTTCAATGATATTTTTTGAACAATTCTGATACTTTGTTACCTTTATAAGTTATTTTCCCTATTTAATACTGTTAATTTCTTTCGGTTAAATCCCTGTAAAATTACTAAGGGTCCGTTTGGATGTGCTTATAAAACTGCTTATTGACTTATTGGTTTTTTAGAAAAGCCATAAGTCAATAAGTAAGGGCCTCCTTACTTATTAAAAACTGCTTATTTCCCCTTCCTTATGACTTATAAAGAGTTTTCAATAAGTAAGGAGGCCCTTACTTATTGACTTATGGCTTTTCCAAAAAACCAATAAGTCAATAAGGAGTTTTATAAGCACATCCAAACGGGCCTTAAAATACCCTTGTTTTTGTTTTATGTGTTTTAACCATAATTACTAAACTATTAAACTATAAGGGGCATTTATGAAAGTTGTTTAAAAGTTGATTAAGTCCCTAAACCTAAAGCTGAATGTCTGAAACTCACAACTTCAGCGAGGTCCAGCTCCACCCTCTGGCGACACCCTCTCCCCCAACACATGTCTCATATGGCTCTTGAACTCAAACCCACAACTTACTTGCCAAATTCGCAGTCGCAAAAGCAACCATCGGTTTACAGAGGCGGAGTTGGGGAGAAATCTCTTGAATCGTGCAAGCAGGATCATAGTCACATAGTTCGCTAATTCAGCCACAATTCGCTGTGAACTCGTTCCAAATGTCAGTGGGATCGAAACTTGGTACGCTATCCAATTGATCCGAACATCTTTCTGGTTCGCTTCTGGTATGCGTTTTCTTCGTTCCCGTCTATTCAAAATCGTGAATTGGAGTCGAAATTAATAGTGAGATCGATCAAAATCGCAAATTGGAATCGTACTTAAATACTGGCATCGATCAATTTTACATTATCGGGAAAAAGAAAGCGACCCTTGGAAAAAGTTATTCGTCTTCACAATTTCACATATTGATGCTTCGTTTTCCAGTTGATCAGATACAGTGGAGTCTTACTTAAATACCGGGATCGGACATATACTTGTGAGTCGATAATCACAGCTTCACCGAATCGTTGATCGACGCTTCAATATTCAGCCGTCGGTCTTTAGTCTTCACACTGGTCTAGAACGAGAAATCGATTTCATAGTGTTCAGATTCACACACGGGTCGAGAAGGAGAAAACGAGCTTCGGTCTTCACCGAATCGATGATCGACGCTTCACTGATGAGATAAGAAATCGATTTCACAGTGTCAATTTCAAGTTTCAACGTTAATACGATGTAGTTTAGGAGTAAGTTAGATAGGATTAGATTTGCAGTTCTAAAAAAAAAAACCTTAATCTGGAATTTAAAGATTCAATGGTGGTATTGGTGTAGTTGCTCAATGAACGGTATTGGCCATTATAGTTTATTATAGAGCTGTTTGATTTGTTTCTTAGTTATGAATAAGACCGGTTGATAACCTTAAAATTTATCACTTATTCGATCTTAAATTCTTAAATTTACCTCTTACCCGGTCCGCTTCAGATAAGTCTGACTGGATCAGATATTGACTCAATCAGCAAGTATCAAGCATCCCTAAGTTTAGTATTTTTTTATAATAAATTTATAAAACCAGAAATCGACAAATGTAAGGGCATTTTAGTTATTTTAGATGCATTTAACAGAAGTACATTAACGGTGTTAAATACCAAGGACCAAATATGTAATAGAAGGAGTATTGATGAGGAAAATAAAAAATTGGACTAAAACTATAAAAAAAATTGCCAACCACAGAGACCTAAAATGTAATTTACTCTTTATTTTATTAACATATTTTTAGAACAGTGATATTACTAATATCTATTGAGCAAGCTATAAGAAAAAAAAATGACACAATAATTTAACATGGTTTAGTTGATTTAACATATAATTTACTGGTAGAAACCAAATAACTCTTTTATTAGTAAAGTGTACAAATAACTCTTTCATTAGAAAAGTGTTTTCAAGATGATACATTAAGATTTTTTTTTAAAGAAATGACAAAGTAATTTATCGGTAGAAACCAAATAACTCTTTTATTAGTAAAGTTTTTTCAAGATTATACATTAAGATTTTCTTTTTTAAAATGACAATAATTTACTAGTAGAAACCAAATAATTCTTTTATTAGTAAAGTGTTTTCAAGATGATACATTAAATTTTTTTTTTTAAAATGACAGTAATTTACTAGTAGAAATCAAATAACTCTTTTATTAGTAAAGTGTTTTCAAGATGATACATTAAGAATTTCTTTTTAAATGACAGTAATTTACTGGTATTAGTAAAGTGTTTTCAAGATGATACATTAAGAATTTTGAGTTTTGACAGCCCTCAACACACTCCAAAACATTTATTCTTTTTCGTCATTCGGACTTCTTCTTTTCAGCCGGATCGAATCATACATCCGATCGAAGTACTAAGTTCTAAGTCACGTTGTAACGATATCAAAATGTTTAAATCTTCCTAATCTACGTGCTACATAAACGTCTTTTCATATAAAATGATTATATTTATTTAATATTGAAAACTAGGGGAAAGAATCTTAAATGCTTTTAGTGTTGACCTATTTTGTAAATATGAGATATTATTATATGGTAGTAAATGACGTGAGTTACATTTATTATATGGATCACGATTATCATACGGATGCATACTAAACACGTGATAACGTACGAAAGTTCAAATCATCGTTATCTCCAATAACATAATAATAATAACTAGAAAATAAAATAAAAATAGCCCATCCACCATCTTTTATTCTGTTTTATTTATTCTTAAATTAATAACTACAAAAATAAAACCTAATGGTATGAAAATACGATTTATTTAATTGAAAAACAGTCAACACTCTGTTTTTTTATATGTAAAACATGAGGATAAGCAACCTTGGCGGAGAAGATGAGCTAAAACATAATTGGAGAATAATTGTTACCGAGGATGATGTGCGGAATGATGTAAGCATAACTTTAAAGATAGAAAACGAAAACTTGGTATTGTTGATCCACAATACCTTGATTAACAAAACTCAGTCTTTTGGCAATGATATAATTAAATTTGGATCAGATAATTCAAAGGCATGAAGTAGTATCTTAATGTTTTCGAATATAATTATCATTTGTTTTGCTTTATTTAGCATTTCTCTTCCCTATTAGATGGTATGTTTAATTTAATCCTCATGTTGGTCAACTCTTCTATCATATATGATAGGAAATTTGTTGAAAAATTCTCTATGATTCCATTTAAGAAAAAATCACCATTGATTTATTTTTTGTAATTTAATCATTTAAACCGGCAAAAGTTTGTGAACACACCCCTTTGGCCGAAAATAGTAGGTCAGGGGTTTATACATAAGCAAAACGATTTTTCAAGGGCTTATTCGCAAATAAAATGACATTTCTTTGTTTTTTTTATTTGGCATAACTTTTACCTAAGATGTCAAAATTCCATAAACTTTAAATTACTGTAAAGTGGTAAATAATACTACAACTTTGTTCTACAGACTTTTACTTGAATATTTTCAAATTTTTCGCTACAATCCTTTAAACATGAGCACAAACTCATTTAGGTTATTTTTTTAGACATTTTCAAACATTTACATCTCCTTTATTATAAGGCAAAATTACACTGTAGCCCTATCAACTTTCGCTTTCTAGTTTAAAAGGTCCCTGAATTATTTTTCTTAGGGTCCGTTTGGATGTGCTTATAAAACTGCTTATTGGCTTATTGAGTTTTTGGAAAAGTCATAAGTCATAAGTAAGACCCTCCTTTACTTATTAAAAACTGCTTATTTGCCCTTACCAAAGGTAAATAAGCAGTTTTTAATAAGTAAGGAGGTCCTTACTTATGACTTATGCCTTTTCCAAAAAGCAAATAAGTCAATAACTAGTTTTTATAAGCACATCCAAATGGCTCCTTACTTTCTAAGGGAACAAACTTGTGTTTTGTGTGTTAAAATAACCCCTCAATCAAAATTGAAAGGGTAAACCAGTTACTTTTTTTTGCCTAATCATCAATATATGGTGTTTAATGTCCACGTAACCCTAGATCTCATCAAACACCCCTATCTTGTTCAACGCCTCCTCTTTTGTTCTTCTTCTTCATGCACACCTCTCATCATGACGTGAAGTAAAACCATAAATATTGCTTCTCTCAATCAAGCGACATTCATCTAGATCGACAGTTTACAACGGATCAATGCAAACAAAATCGATTCATACCAGAAGTAGAAGTTAGCTCAAGAAACATATCAATTAGATGTCGGTGAAGATCCCTCGTGGGTTAATGACTCCCTACAAGGTTATCGAGCTTTTTGAAATCTTCTTTTTCGAATTCTAGAATGTTGCTCATTGTGTCTCGTAAAATCATGGTATTCCTGACACTCGCTCCGGTAATCCAAGATGGCTTTGGTTTTCTTCTTAGTTAGCTTCTAACATCATCTTATCTTCTTCTTCAACTTTATCTCACTCGAATTTTGCTGATTTCTCTTGTTCTTTAATTGATGAAATTTGGGAAGTTTGAATGGAAATCATGTGTTTGACAGAATGTGTAAAAGAGACGTGAAGCAAGAAAAATAAAGAGGTGAAAGATTTTGTTGACAGGCATAAGGTTTTAGGGCGGAGGTCTTTTACGTAATTCTCAATTCTGGGTTTTGATTGTTGCCTATGATTTAGTCTTACACTGGGAAGTCAGTATTTTCCTGTTGTTGGTTTAGTTTAGTTTGTTATAGTTTACGATTTTAGCTTGGTGCTATTTAGATCTCTCATCTCAGACTTTGCTCCTTGTACTTCTTCTGTTGCTTGCAAGCTTCCCGCTTGCTGGGTTTCTAATAATATGTTGATGTTCTAAAAAAAGTATGTGTGAATGTAAAAAAGGAAAAGTCTGTGTAACTTGGGTAACTATGTTTTCAAATTTAGCACATAAAAGGTGTTACTGGGTCCCCAAATTTGGGACTATTCCACGCCAGGTCATTTCACATGTGTCACATTTTCCTCGCAAGCATCAAGTAACTGGTTGAAATGGAAATAGTGACTCTATAGACAGGTCAAATAAAACTTCATGCCCTTAAAAAGCAAGAAAAATAATTTAGGGACCTTTAAAACAGAAAGCGAAAGTTGATAGAGCTACAGTGTAATTTTGCCTTATTATAACTCCATTTAACTTAGAATTTTTTTTCCTATGTTTTTATTACTTCAAATACTACAAATTTCACAATGATGACTTTTTTTTCCAATTCATCATAATTTTGATATATATATATATATATATATATATATATATATATATATATATATATATATATATATATATATATATATATATATATATATATATATATATATATATATATATATATATATATATATATATATATATATATATATATATATATATATATATATATATATATAGAAGAAGGATCAAATAATAAGTAATATTAAGGTAAGAAGGTAATAAGTTTTTTATTTACTTGGTTTTTTTAACAAATCATCAAAATGAATTACTAGATGAATAAAAAATAACATGATTCATTGAAAAAAATTTCTAAAAAAAACATATTGATGAATCATTTTTAGTAAATCAAGTTTTTTTTAACGTTACGGACAATTTTAGTGAATAACAACAAATCATCGTAAAAATGAAACATCAAGTTGTTTTTTCGACATTTTTTTTGTGAATCATGCTATTTTTGCATCATAATTGATTCATTTTGTTGTTTCGCCGAAAAAATATGTAAATAAAAATTTCTTACCTTAATACCAAAAATTCACTTCTTACCGGATCTCATTTAGAATATTTAAATTTGCACATCCCAAACCTTAAACCCTAAACCATATATATATATATATATATATATATATATATATATATATATATATATATATATATATATATATATATATATATATATATATATATATATATATATATATATATATATATATATATATATATATATATATATATATATATATATATATATATATATATATATAAACATCGTATCTCAATATAATTCAATATTTCATATATTTGAATAATCATTTTCAAATGAGCATTTCTTTTGTTATATATACCCATTTCACTTGATTCTTTTTCATATGCACTATTTGATATATATATATATATATATATATATATATATATATATATATATATATATATATATATATATATATATATATATATATATATATATATATATATATATATATATATATATATATATATATATATAGGAATAGGTTCAAATGAGAACCACTAAAAGGTTAAGAACCGTGAGAACCGATATTCACACATTAAGAATTATGTTTTTTTTTTGATTTTTTATTTTTTCACACTTGTTTATTATGTGAAAATACATCAAAGTTAATAAATTTCCTTATTTTTAATACATTTTACAATATTCACAATATAATAAAATTTGTAGTTATTAAACTGTGAATACTATAACGTAAGTTTTTTATTAAACTGTGAATTCGTGGTTCTCACGGTTCTCAACCTTTTAATGGTTCTCATTTGAACCCTTCCCTATATATATATATATATATATATATATATATATATATATATATATATATATATATATATATATATATATATATATATATATATATATATATATATATAGATGTAGGTTCAAATACATTTTGTAAATATTTTGTGATCGTAGGACTCATTCTGTACCAATCATTTGATAGGGGTAGTTTTGGAAAATTATAATTAAATTAATTATTATATAATATTAAATCCCTAGATTATTGGTAACTGATTGATGATTTAATCCTATATTAATCTCTCTCTTTCTGATTTTTATTTCACCCCTTCTCTTTCATCGTGCCCTAGTTCATGCATCACGTCTTCCCCCAAACTTCCGATTCCGATCGCTTACAGTTTTCCGCCGACTGAAGAAGGCAGCGGTGATGCAAGTAGCATGATTACAGAAGAATCGCGTCAAGAGGTCACGGAGATGGATCAATTAGAAGCGGAACTTGAATCTGTTTTGAAAAATGTTATCTGTGGCGGCAAACTCCGGCGCACCCTTTCCGGCGGCGAACCCTTTATGGCGGCATTATGTCTTCCGAAACAGTAATCTCATTTTGATAAAAGTCAAATAAGACATTTGTTTTGAAATGCTACTCCTTTGAAACGGTATTCTAATCTTGAAATTAATTTCACACTAGTGGATAAAATGGGTAGGACTACTTTTCTGTAAACTCATTGGATTGGATGCCACTTTGTGTGACCACGTGACCTTGAGATCTAGTCATTTTAGTCCTTTTTTATTTTTTTTGGATACCAATTTCGCTAATGATTTTGAGTAATCAAGGAATGGTGTAGAACTGTGGTTTGAAATTAAAATTGCCATCAATGGAAGTGAGCTCGGATATCGAGATGATTGGTGGAAATGGTATTGTAATTCACTTTTTTTAACAGGTTTTTTCCCCCTCTTTGAAACAAATTGTACTTGTTTTTCCCTAATTGTTGAATTTGTGTTTAGGAATTCACTGGTGGAGTACCTTAAGATGCACGATTTCCGACGGGTTTTGATGTTTATCATAATAGATTGGTATTCTCCGAGAATTGTGGTAAATGGATGTGGTGATGAAGCAGTGGAGTTAATATTGTTGGATTAGGTGTCTAAGCCATGACTAATAATTTGTATTTACCTAATTAATAGTAGCAAAGTCCATTTGAGTTGCCCTCATAGCTGGAGGTTTGGTAGAGAGAAAGGTTGATTTATTATGGGATTAATAAATCAACAGGAATTAAATATATAGTTTATTAATATATTAAAGTCATAATATATTAATTAGAAACTATAGTAATTAATTAGAAATTAATCTGGAATTAATTGGATTTAATTTGGTGATTAATTTGATTAATTAAATGTGCAGGGGCTGAATTGTAATTATTCAATAGTTGAGTAAGTGACAATTTTGGCAGCTGGTGGTTGGCGAAAATATGGATAAGATAATCCATGATTTTCGAAAATAATAATAGGATAAATAAGAGTTTGAATTGTAAGATAAAAGGTTTATCTTATTTGAATTCAAAAAGGTTTATCTCTAAAGGCTTATCTACAACCATTTGGAAAACTATAAATAGGGGTCCTGGGGAACCCTATTCTGTGCCATTTTCTTGACTCCTCCTCTCTCTGGAATTTTCGTCCACTATCCTCTGGCTCCCTGGGTGTGATCTCATTTGAGGCAGGACACTTGTGCTGCTTAGCTTGCAAGAAACAACTAAAAGGTTAGTTTTTCTATTTTATTCTTTTAGTTAATTTTTGTTTTGCCTTTAGGAATTAATTACATGTTCAAAGTAAGAAAATATAGATCCAATCTAGGTTGCATGTGAACTTAGGGTTTTAGTTCATAGATTTGCAGAAAACCTTTCAGTGGTATCAGAGCATTTGGTTGTTTTCTTGTTGAATTGCTGTAATAGTTTTCCTAAAATTAGGGTTTAAAGCTTATAAACCCTAATTATTGCTTGGATCGATTTCTAGGATTAGGGTTTTGGAAACCCTAATCCTCCCCTTTAGTATTTTCGAAAAAGCCTATTAGGGTTTTAGGAGGTTTTCTACTTTTGGTAACTTTAATTGTTTAATTAAATGGATAACCTTAAACCCAAATTGTTTGATTTCGAAATTTTAAGGGTTTAAGATAGGTTTAAAATTAATTTGATTAATTTGGTAATACCTATCTACATTTGAATTAATTTAATTAATTGTTAATTAAAAGATAATTCAAAGGATTTAATTAATTTTTTAAATTTGCGAAAATTAAAGATAAATCCGGAAAAATATTTTAAATGTTTAAAATATTAAGATTTAATTATTTCAATTAATTGTTAATTAAAGGATAATTAAATCGGTTTTTAAAGGTTTAATTTAATTTTAAATTTAATAGTTAAATTGGTAAAATTAAAAGATAAACCTGGAATATTTTAAAGGGTGTTAAAATACATCTTATATATGTTATTAAAAGTTAATACTATATGTATAAGATGAAATTGGTCAGTCAATTCAATAGTAGGCCTCATTCACGAAGCTGATCTATAAAGTGGGTATAAGAAGGCTGCCTATAAAATGGCGGTCTAATGGGTGAACACTCTCGCCCACCGCTCGCCTGATCAGTGGAGGGTCGTTAGCCGAACAGTTTTGATAGGACCGCTTAATCATTAAAAGTATAATGATCAAAGTACTAGAACCATTTACAAAATCCCAAATCTAGTTACTTTAGGAAAAATGTGAATTTGATGCTAATCCATGAAGTTGCACATTGCACTTTATGAAACGTTGGTGGAGCGTGTGTGGGTTACCGGCACACCAATGGGGGTTCATAAAGAGTGGCAATGGGTTTCTCGGGTGTTATCATTGTTGATGGAGCGTGTGTGGTTAACCGGCACATCAATTTGAGATGATAATGGACCCCGAAAGTACCAAGCTAATTTGCATGGTTATTCACACCCGGTTTGTGATCCTCGGCATCCCAGTCACAAACGGTGGGGCATATCCGAGATTAAACATGCCATTGAACAGTTCAATAAATCTCACAGATCTAGGAATTTCATTAGACTGAAATTGATAAATGTTATCTACCTTAATGACCACTGTGTTGTGATTACGGCATCCCTCTTCACAACATAGTTGGGGTATTTTGGATCCTAGCCTTGTTAAATAATATATATTGGGTAATTATTTAAAAGGATTAATTAAACGAATAAATTCAAATTTTATATATGTCTGAAGAAAGTGTCATTCTCCTCCTTCTCCTCCTTCACCCATTTCTGAGAGCTTCAGAAAGCACCTGTTTAGTATGGTAAGGCTGACTGGCCTAAACTATGTGATATGGTTTTGCAATTAGAGAATAGTTCTTAGTTTTGCTGGCGAACCATATCCGACTGAGTGTCCGCTCCCCAACATGGCATCACACAGCAGCTTGTGATGAGCATGGCTCCTTGACTATTGAGTCCAAGGAAGTTCGTTGCCTTATGCTATTGATCATTGACCCCGAGTTCCGCAGGGATTTAGAATTCCTGGGGTCAGATAAGTTGGCACAGCTAGTTGAGGAAAGGTTCCGAGAACTAGTTGGAGAAAGGGAACGAACTAGGATCTTCAAAGAGCTTGAAGTTACAAGCATGAAGGAAGTAGCACTAGTTTGCATGTTCCCAAATTTGAGGGATACATAGGCAAACAGCATAAAACTGGTCTCCCCTTGTAATCGGGAGTTAAGCATTAGCTCGACTCGCTGATCTGTTCATCCAGATGAATAGTAAGGCTAACCGGATAAGACAATCGTAGAAATGCATTCGATGTAGACTCTGTATGAGTCGTTTATGGAGAAGCATAGTTCTATTGATTCAGTTGTTTCAGGATTAAGTCCAGTATTAAGGTGCATCAAGAAATTATCCAGATCGTCTGGACCGATTGTTCGATGTTTCAAACTGGGAATCCACAAGGTGGGACACAGTCACGGAAAGATTGGAAAAATGCTCCAAAGCCAAACCGTTTGGTAAACTCATAAATATCTTAGAATTCAGAACACCTGATCCTCATTTCCTTGATACAGGATGTGTTTCACACATTTGCTCTGTATGCACGAACTCTGGAGGATGCGGGATGGTGTCGCACAGGAGCATATTCGGATTGGATCTGGAGCTCGTGCGGTTTTTGAGTTTAGTTAGATATTACAATCTTGTTATTAGATTATTAGATGCAAACGACATTGTTTTCACATAGTACATTGTTCGAGGGTTTTTGTGTTTTAATAAAATGTTGATTTTCTTTTGATTGTTTTAATTATCCTCGAAATGTTTGTGTGAATGTGTTAATGGCATAAATGATAATAACTTGAATGTTGATACATCCAATGGGATTGGATTTCTAAATTGCATTCTTTATGATTGTTAAAGTGAATTTTATGAGAATCACTTCAACCAAAGGTCCAGTTGGACAGGACTTTGGAATCATTTGACTTAGAGTCACATGATGAATTGAGTGCTTAATAAAATTAATTGTGACAAGAAAGGAATCACCCAAAGATCCAATGGATAGGATTTTGGAATCAGTTGACTTGGAGTCAGGTGATGATTGCATGTCTTGAACAATATTAACAAAGTCATAAATTTACATGGAGATGTAAAGGCCTTAAGATTTGGGCAACAGACACATAAGTTAATGTGTATTGCTCGAATCTTCGAACAGAACACGATTAGTTATGCTTCATGATATTTGCCAAATGGTTTGACAAATATGGCTTTGTTTATCGGAATAAGCGATTGATTGGAACCTTGAAGTGTTCATAGATTTCAAAGGAAGCATAAGATCAACAGAACCTGAGTAACAACATAGACTGAGAAAATGTTTCACATTTTATCCTCTTCCAAGAACACTAATGGTTATAATGTGTCTTAGGGAAGATGATGGAGCATTGATCGAAATAGTTTTGATCCTCGGTGTATAAGATACACTGGATACATTTCCGACTAATATTTCAATGAATTGAATATTCAACCAGTCAGACCGCAGAAGCCATATTCCGACCACATCTTAGACTAAGTAGGTTATGTTGACACTGTCTGAAATGTAAAGCTGGGATCATCCCACCAGTACATAAAAAGTCCAGGGTCATGTAGCATTCGTCTGAATCTCATGACAAGCCTGAAACTAATCAGAAATGTCGTTTCATTGGCCACTCCGGTTATCCTTTGAAAGAAGAGTACTTTTAGAAAGAACTCAAGTTCTAAGGAAACAGTGGGAGTAAGAATAATTCTGAATGAGTTCAGGGATTAGCCAAGTGAAAGAACCTTTAGTCACCACTGGGACTTGACCAGGAATTAGATTCCTGTTAAACCTGACATACCCTCTCTTCGCTTGACCAGTAGTTATTGTCACTGTCATAAGGAGTTATGATTTGGGTGATATACCGGGTAGTGGTAAAACACTAAAGATGGTACGGATAAGTAATCCGACTGCTGGAAGCATTGGTGAGCCCAGTTGCTGCCAAATAAGAGAACCTTACCGCGAGACACAGTCTATGTGGCAGTTTGATTGATCTTTACAACTGGTCTAGGAACCAGTGGGAGTAATTGAATCATCAAATGAAGGAAACATAGAAATGTACTTACAAAACATCTGGTTGAATGAGTCATCACTTGGAGTCAAGCAATTGATTCTGAGAGAATCACTCTCAATAGAAGATGTAATCTGAGAGGATTCTGCGTGGCATAGTGTGAGCCGTTAGTGGAGCGTGTGTGGTTTACCGGCACACTAATAGGGACTCACATAGAGCATGCCATTACAAAAGGTACACGGCCCCGGGATTCGTCCCATGGGCATCTCGCAAGAAAGGATATTCGGATTCTCAAAATAGGCCAAAAGGTTTGGATTTTGTGAATAGCCTGAAAGATTTTCTTTAATATGTCGGAAAGGTTTGGATTTCGGTTTTGCAAAATGTGCCATAAGTTCTGGATTTTGTGAATAGTCCGAAAGAGTCATATAACGGTGTCAAAGCCAGTGGGAGTATCGTTGTTATCTGCTATCATTGTATGTGGGTTACATACTGGCTCTAGGAAACGTCTCTTATCATTACAAAGTGTAATGACTTGGTGTTAAGAAACAGTTCGCTATGAAAGACTTTAAGAGATACAACATACTCAGGTGGTTGTGAACATCTATTAGATAGATCAGAATTCTGCCAATATGATCTTGATGAGATTCAAGATGCATAACCCCAGGAATGGAGTTTCCTGTCATTGCAAAGTGTAATGAATTGCATGAAAGAAACAAAGAAGGTGCAGCATGCTCACGTAGTTCATAGACATCTATCAGATAGATGAGACTGACAGTATTGACTTAGCGGTTGAGAATATGATCTTGATGGGATTCAAGATGCATAAGAAAGAGTCCCTGAAAGGAAATGGTTTCCGGAAATCATGACACAAGGATTATTGGTAATCTTAGGATTCCGAAAGGGCTTGGAATGAGATTACATTAGGTTCCTCGAGCCTCTTGGACAAATCAGAAGTGTTATGAACATATCCTGATGACTTAATGCTTAGAGCATTGTAAGTTGGATTCGGGATATTGCCTGGCTGAGAATACTGAATGGTTTTTTGAACAGACGTGAGAAATCATTGGGGAATGATTAGGGTGATTGATTTGAAAGGGTTTTTCAAATCGGTAATTGTTTACACCAGAACGTGGTGCTGTAGGACTTCATGGTTAAAGAATTTTGTTGGTTTCTGATGGAGCGCGTGTGGTTCACCGGCACATCATGACACCTCGAAATTGTCTTAGGATGTAGTCATGTAGACTAAAGACCCGAGAACCATAGGCAGTCACGGTACACATCACCAGAATGGAGTTGTGAGAGAGAATGACAAAATGACAAAATGACAAATTGAGATATCATCGGAAGAGTATCCGATAGGATCATCTGCAATAAAGTGTATAAGTGTTAGACACTTGGATACATAGAAAGAGTGAAAAGGTCATAGACATGGATATGAAAGGCTTGAACTAAAAGTTTAAAAGAGAATAAGAAACCGATAATAGTTATGATAAATCCGACTTGGTAATTACCTCGTGGAGACTTGGTAATAAGCAGGAGTAGCTGCCAGTCAGATTTTATGTTTCGCTTTTGCATGTTTACTTCCTGAATAATTGGATTATTCGAATATCCACAGTCGTTCATACTCTTAGGGAGTAAGTATGAAGGAAGACTGTCATGAATTGGTTTGTAGATTGTCTAAGGAGTTAGACATTGCAATAAGATTGCTGCAACGTTCATGAGTACTTGGAAATGGAGATTTGAGTATTGGATAAACCCACGCTCAATAGATTGCTTCATGGATTACATCACGAGCAATGTTGAGACGATAATATCTTATGGTCTTGAAGTGGAGAGATACGAGTTATAATTTGCAAGGAGGTTGCTCATTGATAGTACGAAAACGCATCGGTAACTCGGTGTTATAAAACGTGCTGTTGTGAGTGATTTGTCGGGTAAAAGATATAACATATTAGTCAAAGCTTATTCGTCCCATGACCCTGACGGGAAACAGATATCTGTTGGCCACTCGATGATTTTGAAGTTGACTAAAGTGCTGGCCAGCCAGGACTAAATTGATTCGTTCAATTAGAAGTCTAAAAGTCATAAGCAAAATCGGAAATCGGGAAACAGTGTCAGACAGAGATTGATCTCAATCCATGTCTCATGTCTGAAAATATCTTGTTGGACGGAGGATCATCTGATCACTTATCTATGGACAGAACTGACTAGGTCAGAGTTCGGCAGCAGTTTCTAGGAAGCTACAGTTTGCTGATTAATTAGAGGTTAAATTGGTAATTATAGTCATAGACTTATCCAAGTGGGAGACTGTTGGATTAGGTGTCTAAGCCATGGCTAATAATTTGTATTTACCTAATTAATAGTAGCAAAGTCCATTTGGGTTGCCCTCATAGCTGGAGGTTTGGTAGAAAGTTCGGTAGAGAGAAAGGTTGATTTATTATGGGATTAATAAATCAACAGGAATTAAATATATAGTTTATTAATATATTAAAGTCATAATATATTAATTAGAAACAATAGTAATTAATTAGAAATTAATCTGGAATTAACTGGATTTAATTTGGTGATTAATTTGATTAATTAAAGGTGCAGGGGCTGAATTGTAATTATTCAATAGTTGAGTAAGTGACAATTTTGGCAGCTGGTGGTTGGCGAAAATATAGATAAGATAATCCATGATTTTCGAAAATAATAATAGGATAAATAAGAGTTTGAATTGTAAGATAAAAGGTTTATCTTATTTGAATTCAAAAAGGTTTATCTCTAAAGGCTTATCTGCACCCATTTGGAAAACTATAAATAGGGGTCCTAGGGAACCCTATTCTGCGCCATTTTCTTGACTCCTCCTCTCTCTGGAATTTTCGTCCACTATCCTCTGGCTTCCTGGGTGTGATCTCATTTGAGGCAGGACACTTGTGCTGCTTAGCTTGCAAGAAACAACTAAAAGGTTAGTTTTTCTATTTTATTCTTTTAGTTAATTTTTGTTTTGCCTTTAGGAATTAATTACATGTTCAAAGTAAGAAAACATAGATCCAATCTAGGTTGCATGTGAACTTAGGGTTTTAGTTCATAGATTTGCAGAAAACCTTTCAAATATTAAGGGTTAGTATGTGTTATTCTTCAAGAATGGAACGCGAAATTGAAACCGATTCTTGAAGAATGCAATGCAGAAAATACAAAATATTGAATGGAAAACAACATTGAAGTGGATTCTTGCAGAACTATAACACAGAAGATCAAAAAAACAAGTTATATCTATCATGCTCAAAAGATGAAGCATCATTCTTTAAGAATGTTTATTTTTTATATATCTTTTTTTAAAACTCGTTATTCTTCAAGAATGTCATGTGTCATGTGAAACTCGTTATTCCACTGTATGATTAATGTATCAAAATGCAATCCAATTTTATTCTTTAAGAATGTCTATTCTTTTTTGAATACTTATTCTTTTAGAATATGTATCCTTTTTAATGTATTCTTCTTTAACGACAGTCTATTTTTTCAAGTATGAAGTGCACTATTTGAGAATGTGGTGTGATTGTGTTGTACTGCATGCAGTTATTTTCAGTTTTTAAATTGTAGTTTTAATGTGCAATTTTTATTCACGTAATCCTACAAATTTAGGAGATAAATTGGATATTTCATTTTTTTAATATTTATTAGATTGAATTCTGATAAAATCTGAGAATTTATTTGATTTGATTTATATTAATTAATTTGACTTAATCTTATCCTAATAAATAAGTAACTCAAAGCCACATGTCATCACCACATTCATTTTGCCACATGTCATTTTCTCATAATTTTAAATTTAAAAAAAAGCTAATTGGTTTGAAACGTTTCTAACTCATTAATGATCGGTTTAATTATCATTCAATTTCAAAATTAATTATGATCATTTAATTTCAAAAATAATTGTTTTTTAATATCATATTATTTTTTTAATGTGTAGAATGATTTGGGAGACAATAGAGAGACAATTGATGTCATAATATTTTGAAGAACGATTCCAATCATAATAGTGAAGTTGATTGTAGTACCGGTGACATTCTCATAATCAATTATATTTATCAAAATACAAACTCGTAATAGTAAAAATCAAAAGCAAGATGTCACAATACACAAACAAATTTCTTATGTGAAATTATTAATGTTTAGATATTCTTAATTAATAATTTTTTTTGTATCATCCCGTGTAATACACGGGTTTTACAACTAGTTGCCTAATATGTAGGTAATATTTTAATTTCTCTCTCTTATTAAAATGTCATATTTGCCCTTATAATTAATTAGGTCAATTTATATTGTATATGTCATCCCATGATAATAATGTGTACCCTCAAATCATAGCCTTTCATTCTTTTAATCTAATGGCTACAAATTGGTCTTACATTCACACAATAATTACCAAATGTATTTAATACTAACTATATATATATATATATATATATATATATATATATATATATATATATATATATATATATATATATATATACACACACACACACACACAAAAGCATTCACTTAGAAAGTTTCTTCTTAATAGCTTCGGATTTTGACTGTTTTGATTATTAACGTATGATAATAGTGTTCTATTTAGTTTACTAGATGTCTATTTGCATGAAAATCATAAACTAATTAGGCTTAAACCTAGCCATTTAGAAAATTTAAATCTGCACAACCCATGATATCTTATACCAAGCGGCATTGGGAAAGGAAAAGAGAAGACTTAGCCTTGGAGACGACGACCGTATTCTAAGATGACGTAACACTCCAAGAGTTTACTTTAATTTTTATATGCTTTATCTGTTGATAAAGATGAAAATAATATTTTGAGTTACAATTTTAAAAGTATTAGATCGATGTTGATAATACTTTGTATTTAAGAAACTGGGGCGTTACATAATTAAGTTCGAAAAGAAAAGAGAGTCTTCACCATTTTCGAATACAATGGTCACTATGGTTTTCTTTTAAGTGATGTTGATGAAAAATAAGTGTTATCAATATCACTTTTTCAAGTAATCATATGAAGAAACTACAAGATTGTAAAGTTAAAATAAAAGTCAAGTAATGATGATGAGAAATAAGTGTTATCAAGAGGCCATCTTTAGAGATGAAGCAGTCAAGATCTATAGCTATTAAAAAGAAACTTTCTAAATGAAAGTTTTAATATATATTTCAAAGAATAAATAGAAAAATAATCAAGTGAAATAGATGTGTATAGCAAAAAATATGGTCATTTGAAAATAGGTGTTTAAACACATGAAATATTTAAGTATTGTGAGATGCGATGTTTATAACTACATATATCAAAATCTATTAGGAATTGGGAAAATACGAAATTGTAGCATTTGAAGTAATAAAATCATAGGAAATGTGAACATTTGAAAAATGACTAAAAAGTGACATAAATGGGGTTGTGTTCATGTTTAAGGTATTGTTAAGAAAGATCTGAACATATTCAGACAAAAGTCTATAAAACAAAGTTGTAGTACTACTTACCACCTTTCCAGATATATAAAGTTTGTGGAATTTATATATCGTATGTAAAAGTTATGCAAATTACAAAAACGAAAAAAAGTTATTTTATTTGTAGAATAACCCTTACGTAAGAAAAACGGGTTTTTGTAACAATATTGATCTCATAATGCGTCTTAAGCATTAAAACCATCAAAAATGATACCAAAAGAATGAAATCTACAAAATGATGAAGAAGGGACATGATGAATATTAACACATATGGAAGTTATATACAGAACTTGAAAACGCCTTACCATCATTGAAGAAGTTCTATTCATGGTTTTTTCTTGTCCAGTTCTCATCAAAATATGTTTTCTCTATGGTTAAACACGGAAATTTGCTAAAGGATTCTGATGAGAGGATTGAGGAAAGAAATGAATTGCTTAAGAATTGGGGGATGATAATAATAAACACAATATATTGTTGGTTATTTCTTTTGGGCTTTGCTTTTTTTAGTGTTAGCTATTGATTAATATACATGTAATGAAATAAATCGATGATATAAAATGTTTTTTTGTTAACCTTTTATAATCTTGCACAATTTTTCTATTCATATTCCATCAATCAAGAATGTATTGAATAATATATTCATATAATTAAGAACTATAATATATTTGTTGTTTATGTCCAACATTATATTTCAATATTATGTAAACTGATTGTAGACAATATACTTGAAATAATAACATACTGAAAATAGAATATATATATATATATATATATATATATATATATATATATATATATATATATATATATATATATATATATATATATATATATATATATATATATATATATATATATATATATATATATATATATATATATATATATATATATATATAGGACTAGGATCAAATATATCCATACAATTATTGTGTAACCTTGAAACTCAATCTGGACCACTCATTTAAAACATATTCTTTTAAAAATGTACAAAATTTAGTTCGTTCTTTTAAGAATGGTAAGAACTTATTATGTCAAAAACTTATTCTATTAAGAATGTGTTTTTTTCATTGTTACGAGAATGAAATCCGATGGTCAGGATTCGGTTATAAGGTAACACAATAATTGTCATTCTTATTATAACCTAGCCCTATATATATATATATATATATATATATATATATATATATATATATATATATATATATATATATATATATATATATATATATATAGTATGATATGATATGAGGGATGAGTTGAAGAGGTACATATTAACATTCACATGGTAGTATGATGGATCAAACTCCCTAACCTATTTTAGTAGAATAATCTTAGGGCGAAGTTCTTGAATGGTATCGTATAAGAGGTTGGTGTTTGAGGAAATCACGTTAAAATGCTATGCTTTAAATGGATATAAAGGTATGGTTTGAAGCTTATGTCTTACATAATCACCAAACCAAAGAAGAAGAAAAAACTGATATTGGGTCTCTAGAAAGAGATTAATATTTTTAATCATTTTAGTTGGTTTTGGTTTATAGAAATCTATGCAATTCCTGGAATAAGAACACAACATCAAAGTCTCAAAGAAATGAAACAATGTTTATATATGAATCATGTTCGTATATGAACGTTACATGAGGGTTCTCAATCACTCAGTTCTTGCTTCTATACATTCTTGCTTCTATACATCCTCAACATCGAACGAATCCTTGTGTGCACGTCATATTGTTGATTGACCTGTGAGCAACGAAGCATCAAAATCGATTAGGTTCTTGGTGCTAAAATCGTATTCCCTAAAATACATACGAACTTCACCAAAAACGTAAAAACGCTAACCTGTAAACAAACATTGCTCAAAATCAACATATGTTTATTTATATGTTCATTTATGAACATATGTTCATTAGTGAACATATGTTCATTAGTGAACATATGAAATACAATACCAAAAAGGACACCACAATACCGTGAATAATTGAACACATATCAGACTCCCTTCAATACAAACTCATTTGGAACTGCTAAATCGAACTTCCATAGTACAGACTCAATCAAGTTAGCATCAAGCTATAAAATCTAAAATTATAATTTTAGATTCAATCAAGTTAGCATCAGGAGTTTGTATTGAAGGGGAAAATGATGTATTGATCTCTTGTACATCTCCAAGTACTGTGATGGTGCCCCAGATCTAAGTTATATGATGAAAATGTTGATCATAGAGAATATGACTTCTTAATTTCCATTAGAGTTCGCATCGTATATTGAAAATTCAAAGTAAACTGTTGATAATCGAAACATGAATTCTGTGTTCTTTTTTCTATTTAGGTCAAATTATTTTCTCATCGAAATATAGCCGTACAGGTTAATGTAGCCATCAATACTTTCTCAATAATCAAAACAAAACGATCAGTCTCATAGTCTAAAACTTATGAATTCGTATCGACACCGAAACTGTTTTTCCGATGGAGGAAACAGTTTATGAGGATCTGTTATTGCTCATGTTTGAGGATGATACCTGTTGAGGAGAAGTGACGAGCGCCTGTTTGGAGAAATCGTGACCGGGAAAGACGAGATTGTTCTCCTCGGATGCGAGAGACTCTCCGAGTATCACGGCATTGAGCTCCGGTATCTAGCCAGCACTCGACGGCAGAGACTTCATTGACTCCATATGACGGAGGTGATTAGTTGTGGTCAGATTTTTCCTAGTTGCCATGATCGGCAGCTTGATTCGAACGAATTTGATAGTCAACCCTCACTCCTCTTCTTCTATTGGGCGAAGATGAAGAAGTCGAGAGGGCACCGAAATTGACCCAACCGACGTGCTGCTGTTGGAGTTAAATACTCATAAAAGCCGACGGGTGTGATGGTGATCGATTGGGTTAAAAACCCAATATACCTTTACCTAGCAATAATCTCCTACACAAGGTGTATAATTTTATGATGCATTCTTTTTAATTTAAGACGTTGATATAATGATCCAAGGGTTTTAAATATGATTCTGTGGTTAGGTCATTTAATATTGGTTCTGCATTGAACTCATCTCTCTCTCTCTATATATATATATATATATATATATATATATATATATATATATATATATATATATATATATATATATATATATATAAACACTCTTATTGTCACCTAAAAATATAAATTTATTAAATTACTTTTTTATTTTACATAAGCAGCACACAAATACAAGTTATATATCTAAACAATCAGACGGTTGTCATGCATTTTTGCGTTCTTAATATTTTTCGATATTTTAAATAAAATCATCAAATAAAACGAAAACCTGCAAACAAAGAATACAACACATATTTATTTTTAATAAATTCAAATATTAATATTAACGTATGATTAGTCATACATTCATCGTTGAGTAATAACATAAAAATTGTATACATAAATTAATTATAAAATAATAATATATATTTTTTAACCGACAAATAAATAAAATAAAATAAAACCTCCCTTTTATTTACTGTTTTTGTTTAGTAGGACAGTTTGATGTCACCGATACAAATTTGTTGAATGGGATAATAACTTAAGGAAAGCGGAGTGGAGAGGAGACCACATGTTTTTCAAAGGAAGAAAAAGAATAAAAAATTAAAGAATATAATGTAAATGCGCGTTTCATGTGAATTCCTTTTTCACGTTGTCCTTTCAAAGACACGGCATTCACGTTCTCATCACGTGTCTATTAACTCACTCGTCACACGTCCCACCACCACGTGCCTTTCACCTTACTCCACCCACCTCATTTAATCTTATTCTCATTTTCCTATTTTCCCTTTAGTAATTATTGCCATATTTTATAAAAACTTTTAACAACAAAAAAATTATTTAATCTCGTTATTGGCAATGGGTTCAAAGTTATTTATATAATTATTATATAAAAATAGAAATTTATCTTTTATATGTTTTTTCTTTATTTCATCATGTCGGCGAATAAAGCAATAGACAAGAAACATAGAAATTGCGATATGATAGGCATGGAATCTCACCTCAACAAACTTGATAGATTGAGGAGAATATGTAGTTTTATTGGAAAATGTGTTTTTCATTGACGGTCAAATCAAGATTCTTAATGGACAAATTTGTAAAATACCGAAATAGAAAAAAAAAAACAATCATAAATATTTAAAACGAATGAAATAAATTCTTTTACCAACTTTACGACGTAGATGTTGGTTTGTTTGGTTTTGGGTGTAGAATTACTTTAATGTCTCCATGTATGAGGTAGAAGGGCGACGTTTGTTTCATGATTCCTTAAGCCATCAAACATTTCCTTAAATCGATATACCTTATCATGTTTAAAGCATGTTTCCTATTAAATATTATAGTATTTATTTATCGTTGTTCGTCAAAAAGCAATTCGTAAATTATATACGGCTTTACTTAAAAATAAATTTGGGAGGAAAGGAACATAATAGGCTTTATATAAGATAAACACAAAAAATCTTAATTGCAAATACTGGATAATTTTTAAACTTCGAGCTAGTATATATACAACAAGCGTTCATCTATCATACTAATAAAATTAACAAAAATAAATAAGCTTATGTGAATTATTTGATTTTTTTTATTTTTAAATTTGTGGGACTGGTACAAAAGATAGGAGAACTAGAATATTTGTTGTGATGGGACCAAGGTCTTTTCTCTTCCTTAGATTCTACTCAATTAAGAGGGAGGGACCTATGATAATCTAATTGTCCCCTATAATTAAGCTAATTCACATTCTAAAACCAATTTTACACTGTAAAAAGAATATTAAAATTCTTTTGAAATACACGCTAAAAGCCGTTCAAGTAAATTTATCCTTTAATTTTTTTTGATGAAGCTACAGAAACAGTATCATTGGTGGAAAGCAATTTGATTTAATCCTAGGTACTATATAGGTGTATCAGGGGACCCACTTGTCAACTCACCTTTGATTATTTAAAAGAAAATCAAATTTTTGATTAAATGATAAAAACAACATTAGGCCTAAAAGAACATTGAGTGAGAATTAGTAATTAATTAAGGGTAGTCACTATTTTGGCATGAGAAAAGCACAAGTTGCATGTTATGTGACTTTGGTCCAAATAATTGATGCCAACAAAATGTACCCAACAACATGCTTTTCAATCTCATTAAACAAACCTTCACAACATTTCTGCCTACTCTCTTCCTTTTAAAATTAAAAAATAAGTACAATACATAACCTGATTGATATTAATTAAAAAAACTTCAAAAATAGTACTTTTATGTACCACAACCAATGATAATGTATTAATAACATTTAATGATAAGAAAATAAACAAAATAAAAATACTGTATTATATAAATAAATTAAGATACCTTACGTTTCTCGTAACAATATATAAAATCGATATATAATATTAGAAGGTGGATTAAATGGATGATTATTATAAAAGAGAAATAGCAAAAGGTGGGCCCAATAATATTAGAACCTAACTATGGTTAACTTGTTCAACTCCTTTTGAACGACGTGCCACAGTTTAGATTAAGGAAGCAGCACAAACCAGTAAGCCAAGCCTTCACCTTCATCCTCTTTCTCTCTCTGAAAAAAACTTGTCTCCTTCTCTAAAATATCCACAGCTTTGCTACCATTAGAGGTAGAATTTTCACCTTTTCTTATTGGGCCAACGGTGTGTCTTTCAATTGCTCTGTTTCTTTGCACGAGCTTATCCTTTGAATTTTGTGCTCCGAATCAGCGAATCTTACGTATTGGGTGGGTCTTTTTTTGTTATTGATTGAGAAGTTTAGACTGTGAGGTAGCTGAAATTGGGTGTGTGAAAAATCGATTTAGTGTGACTAAATGAACTGCTGATGGAATGGGTCAATTTTGGAATTATTTTCTGTTGTTTCGTTGAAATCCGTACTTGAAATTTTGTGGGTTTTGTGTATGCTGTTGTTTGGGGTGCATAGGATTTTAATAAATTTTCTGGGTTTGAGTTTTCGATATGAAAACGGAGGTGAACATGGGTGGTGAGGGCTGGAACGATGAAGATAAAGCCATAGTTGCTGCGGTTCTGGGGTCCAGAGCGTTTGATTACTTAATTTCAAGTTCCGTCTCTAATGAATGCTCATTAACTTCGTTAGGAAATGACGAGAATCTGCAACACAAGCTCTCAGATCTTGTAGAACGCCCAAATTCTGCTAATTTTAGTTGGAATTACGCAATATTTTGGCAAATCTCGAGGTCAAAAACAGGGGATTTGATTCTTGGATGGGGGGATGGATCTTGTCGAGAGCCTAAAGAAGGAGAAGAATTCGAAATCGCTCGAATTCTGAGTTTCCGATTGGAAGATGAGAATCAGCAGAGGATTAGGAAAAAGGTTCTTCAGAAAATTCATGTTTTGTTTGGTGGTTTAGATGAAGATAGTTATGCTTTTGGATTGGATAGGGTTACTGATACTGAAATGTTCTTCTTAATCTCCATGTATTTCTCGTTCCGAAAAGGTGAAGGCGGTCCCGGCAGATGTTTCTCTTCCGGCCACCACGTCTGGATCTCTGATGCATTAAATTCAACTTCCGATTACTGCTTTCGATCTCATCTCGCTAAATCTGCCGGCATTCAGACCGTCGTTTTGGTTCCTACCGACGTCGGGGTTGTCGAGGTTGGATCCATTCGTTCCATACCGGAAAACCCCAAGCTTTTGCAATCAATCCGATCTTCGTTTTCCGTCGACCAGATGGTTGCTTCAGTCGCCACACCAATTCCAGTCAACAAACGCTCCACCAATGCCTCCGATCGACCCGTCAGGGTGTCCAAGATTTTTGGACATGATCTCAGTTCGACTTTAAACCAACCAATATTCCGGGAAAAGCTCGCGGTTAGGAAGCCGGAGGACACGAGGCTTCCGTTTTCTAACTGGGCCCAGTTCAACACTCCTCAAAAGCCGACACCTCAGTTACAAATCGATTTCTCCGGCATTACGTCACCACCGGTTAGCCGGGAATCGAAAATTTCCGACGAAGTTCCGGTGAGAGACGAAAGAGAAGTCATAACCACCATACTCGACGAAAAACGACCTAGAAAACGTGGCCGGAAGCCCGCTAACGGAAGAGAAGAACCACTAAACCATGTGGAAGCCGAGAGACAGAGGAGAGAGAAACTGAACCAGAGATTTTACGCGTTACGAGCGGTGGTTCCCAACATTTCAAAAATGGATAAAGCTTCATTATTAGGCGACGCAATCACATACATAACCGATCTTCAAAAAAAGGTGAAGGAGATGGAATCAGAACGACAATCAGGATCCCGTTTAGAGAAGATCGAAGTTCAAGCAGGTCTAGATGAAGTAATCGTAAAGGTAACCTGCCCGTTAGAAACACACCCTATATCTAAAGTCATTCAAACTTTCGAAGAATCAAAAATCAAAGTCATGGAATCGAAGATGACTGCAAGAAACGACATGGTGTTCCACACCTTCGTTGTCAAATCTCAAGGCCCTGAACAATCGACTAAAGAGAAGTTGATCTCTGCTTTTTCCCGAGATACAAACTCGTCTTCTTTACATCCATCGCCATGAAAAACCCAGGTAAAAAACAAAGCAAGTTTTAAATGCTACCATGTTGGATGTGTAGAGCAGGTAACCAACTTAGAAACGCTTTTTCGGACGTCATTTTTAAGATTTTATATACAGTTTTATGAAGATTAAATGTAGAAAAATAACATGTATGCGGAGATTTTAGTTTCGTATAATCGTGTTTCTTGTGGAATATAATTCGTTAAACGTTTTCAAATTTAGCAGTCTCAATGATACGTATACTTGCAGAAATAGTCAAAGGGTCGCGACTTGCGAGTTTCGGTAACCACATTGTCTATGGACACTATCATATTCTTAATTTCTTATATTAGTTGCATAGCAGGCTGCTGTATATCTTATTACATCTCAGGTATCCTGTTGTGTACCTGATTACATCTCGGGTATCCTCCTCGGACGGGTAGTATGTGTCTTGCGTTTTTAAGACAATACATGTCGTTTTATTTCCATTTGTTAACTTGTATAATTTATACCGTTAAATTAGACCATATTTTGATACGAGATAGAGTCGTCATAAAAGAGAGATGATGACTTGACTCGTATTACAACATATTAAGAAAGTTTTGATATTGTGATATAAAAGTAGAGTTTCCATTTTGGGGATGGAAGGGATGCCTCAAACATAAGGTGCTTTTGATTGTAAAGTGAAAAGGGTCACATGCCTAAAATGCTTACCCCCCCAATAAAGCAACTATGATCCTCCCATGACAAATTTTTACTGGCATTTAAGGTTAAAATTTTAATCATACACAAAGTCCACTTATTCTTGTTTTTGTTATTATATTATGCGCCAAATGTATAATATATGGTAAAATAATATGTGATATTTTTGTGGCGGAATTGAATAATAAAGGAAACAGCGTGGATTTCGATAAGACTTGGAAAAATGTTTAAGAGGCCACTAATGGAAAACATGTATAAATGCAAAAACGTGCTAACAAATTAGGGACCATAAGTCTTTGATTCCCTGTTGCCTTTTTGGCTTTTGCTTTGCCTTTTTCTTTTCTTTTTCATGCCACATGCTAAACCCTTGATCTCAATTTACAACTTTACCCATATCATTCTGAATCAATAAAATATCCTACAAATTTGGCATGACATAAAACATATTTTCAGTTTTTTTTTTCTTATTCGTATGAAATATTTTAAGAAATAACATATTGATGTAATAATTTAATATTAGATAATTGACCTTGATATCCAAATTATAATTGACATATCGGTAAACGATTCCTTATTTAGTAAATAGTTTAATATTCAATTATAAGTTTATATAATAAACATCTAAACGTCGATTTAGTATTTCTTTCAAAAATAGAAAGTGTCTGAAAATATTTTTTTCTTTTTATATTTAGCTTGTCCTATAAGTTTTATCAAGTTTCTTCCTGTAGTTGTCGCTCGTGCATTAATTCTTATTAAGGCAACAAGGTGTCGTCCACAACGACATGTCTGTGGCGATATGTTTGTTTTTATTTCCTTGGTTATAAATTATGTTATATGATGTGCATACTATGGAAAGGAAATAAATATAAAAATTTTGTTACTAGACACGATGTTTTTTGCACACTGCAAACATAAAAGGAGAACATGGAAAATTAAATCAGAAGATGCCTAAAAGCATAATTTGCTGCAAACAAATATATGCGTATGTTTTTCATGATACAACAACTTAAGTCGTATGTATTATGAGATTTGAATCAAAATTGCATAAAAGTTTATCGGAGAAAGAACATGTTTGTGAATCTCATTTGTCTTGCGTTCTTGAGTTTCATGATAATTTTTTGCGTGTCTCTTGCTAATGAGCATGATTTTCAATTTATAGTAGCACACTCAATGTTGGGTATGTATCGAGAGAAAAATGTACCTACAAGCGCCCCTAGCGATTTTTTTGAGTGACATACATTGATGACCACATGTGTGTGTCGCCTCACTTGAGATAAAAGATATTCATACACATTATGAAATATATATATACATTGTACGTGACAAACAATGGGCTATACACACCGTGTGGGTCGGACTCTATCTACATACACATATATAATGCACATATATGGTAACGTGTTGGTGAGTGCCCTATAATAGTGAATGATACGCTTTAAAGCACCAAAATGAGGCTCTCAAGGATTGTGCATGTACAAACACACTTACCGGACCATAGATGCAATGTCAAGGTGGGTAAACGTGGTGTACTAGAAGGAGCCAACTAGGCTACAATAAAGAGTGGCATCAACCATAGGCAGCCCCACGACATCATGTGTTAGGGCTAAGGACGACAACAAATGCACTTTCTACACAACTTGATCCCAGTCAGTGAGAACAACAAGAAGAGCACAATTAACCAAACAAGGAATACAATGATTTAAGTTGTCCACTTGACTAATTTGATCAAGCTACGTCTACTGGAGAACTAGAGAGATTTTATATTTATAATAAATTTTATACAAAATATTTACTGCACTCCGCAATAATCGGCTCACACACTCAATATATTCATCATATTTTGGTTACACTTTCGGAGAGGTATTTATAATGGACAATGAGATCTAAAGGAATGATGGAAAATCTTCAGTAGTCATGCTTTCTGCATCCGCATATTCTGATTAGACAGGTCATGGGCCATGTGGAACAGAACACTTTTCTGCTTTTGCATGTCGCCCATGTCTGACCTTGTAATCAGTGCCAAGAGATTCCTAATGAGATAAAGCCTTCAACAGTGAACTTGTTTTCTATTCTGCTGAAGATGCTTCTCCTTCAAAACTTGTCATCGCTTTGGGTGTTGAAATATTCAAATCTCACAAGTCACAACTACTAATTCGTGATGAGATACACTGCTCTAGGAAGTTGATCCTTTGGAAACTCCTGATGCGTCCGGACTCTTGATCTATCTGGAGAGAAGAAAAAATTTGTATGAGTGTTAGTCGGTGTGCAACATGATTATCATGTTGTCATGTTGACACTTACAATAATCTTAGTGGCATGTTTTTGTTGGATAAGAAGCATGCCATATTTGATATGCGTGACTGAGATACCTAAAAAAGAGTTACATTCTCCAAGATTGGTCATAGAGAACTTGTGGCGGAGAGAAATGATATGTTGAAAAAGTGTTGGTGAGGATGCAGTGTGGAAGATATCACCTACAAACAACAATGTGTAAGCCATAAAGATCCATCCCATTAGATTAACATAGACGGATCACCATGACTATGAGAGAACCTAATTTGAGTAACAAACCGAGCAAAATGACGTTACCAGGATTGAGGGGACAGTTTAAAGACGTATAAAGAATGTCAAATATGACATACATGATCAAGATAATGAGGATCTCAAAGCCCTAGTGGCTGGTAGATGTATATATTTTCTTGTGTTAGTGTATGATGTTAATAACAAAATCAAATCAATAACCAATGTAGCAGATCAAACAAATCACCATAAACAAACATGATCCATGTTTATTCAACTTTATGCAACTAATTGATCTACATTGGGTTTAATAAGTATACGTTCATGAATTTAAGAAGAATCCCAAGAATCTAAACTAGATTTCCTCTGTCAAGTTCGCACCCCTTGGCTTCAAACAAGCAATATCTTCAAGCTCGTTTATTGTACACCAAGCAAAACACCAAAAACCCTTTAGGGTTTCTCCTTCATATTTTCAAAGTGAAAGAGAATGGAGAAGAGGCTCAAATCGATATTTAGGTTTTGGACTAATGAGCCTTGTTTGGTCTTACATGCCTTATTTTTTTTACCAACTACTCCCGCTCCACCCTACCCCTACCCTCCCCTCCCCCCACCCACAAAAAAAATTCAATTTTTTACCAACAAAAAAAGTTTTTTTAATTATTTCT